>VDFB02315620.1:0-27285 GCA_007258455.2 Sequoia sempervirens | reverse complement strand
CCTTCAACATATTAAAATAGATGAAAAAATGATCAACAAAATCAATCAAATTATATAGCTGGAAATGATTTTCCTTGAGTTTCTAAGAAGCCTACATAAAAACAACAAGGCGGTCTAAGGATATTATCAATCGGATTTTCAAAATTTTGGCACATATCTCACCCAAAGGACTAGTCCTGACCCAAGGTTGAGCAGATATCTGAAGAGAGATCGGCTCCTATGTATAGAGGAGAGTGTGTATTAAACAAGGGAAATTTAAATAAATGATAAATTTTGGTCTCTTAAATGGCTAACAACAAATTTCTAAATTTTGAAACAAAGAATAACAAAGGCTTCTCTGATATATCGCATGCGTGATTATTTTATTCAAATAAGTTCAAGAAATTGTAACATATTGATTTTGGATAGAACATCCTCATCAGATCATTTTTTCTCATCTGCACGCATGAGAAATTGTTTATGATAGAACATATATGTTGGACTAATAGTAATTTTTAAAATGAAGCCAACTTTTCAAAAAATGAAAGCTTAGATATTATGTACTTACAAGTATGAACACCCATAAGTAATAAGGACTGCAGAAATGGGTTTTGTACGTGAATTGTCTAAAAGTGCACTCATTGTGTAGGAACCTGTGTCTGCTCATTAGTATATGATAAAAGATCAGATGTATGTAACGTAATTTAGATGCCAATTGGAAAACTGCATTCTTAAAGATTAACCAATTAACATGGATGAAAGCATTAGTACCTTCTTCCAACTCTTCTACTTTGGGAACCATATGAATGGAGAGCGTCTGCAATGGAAGGTTCTTCTCAGCCTGTCCATGGCTAGATCCTTTGATTTCAGATCAAATAGGAGCAACCAAGAAGTGACTTGATTGAAACCTTGCTCGCTTGAAGTTGTAACAAAGGAATTGTTCCAAAAAATTCCATAGGAAATATGATATGCAAGTGTATCTAGTTAAAGGTGAAGTACATGTTAATATGATAGATGCCTCTACCTGCAATTCGTGAGTTCCTTTAGTTTATCTGCACACTCCAGTATCTAATTCTTTATTTACATACAGGGACGAGAGCTGAGGGAGTAGTGATTAAACGATTTGTGGCTGAGCTTCGCTATTGCCACGCCTTTAATCACCCGAGCTACTCTGAGATTTAATTAAAGATTATTACAAGTTAACATAGATGATGTGATAGGTTTGTTACCCCGGCCCCCCGGCCCCCCAAGTTGGCTTAAGCTCAATTTTGATAGCTTGGTCAAAGCTAACCCAAGTCAGGTAGGTAGGTGGGGGTGGTGTCATCAGAGATCATAGTAGGAAAATGTTCTTGGCATATGTGGTAAATCTTTGAGTTCAAACCTCAAATTTTGCGGAGGTGGTGGTGGCTTACCATGGTATCATATTTCCACAAATGTAGGTATCTCCAACTTGGCTATCAAAGGCAACTCTAGAAATACCATTATGATGGTCAAAGGTAACCCAAGTTAGGTAGGTGGGGGTGGTGTCATCAGAGATCATAATGGGAAAATGTTCTTGGCATATGTGGTAAATCTTTGATTTCAAACCTCAAATTTTGCGGAGGTGGTGGTGGCTTACCATGGTATCATATTTCCACAAATGTAGGTATCTCCAACTTGGCTATCAAAGGCAACTCTAGAAATACCATTATGATGCTAACTGGGATGGCTAAACCTTGTTGGTCCCTCCAAGACCTCATCCTTTTAGCACAAAAATTCATGGTGAATCTTGAAAGTTGTAGATCTTCCCATGTGTATAGAAATGGTAATAAAGTGGTAGATGCTTTCCCCGAATTAGGAGTTTGCACTTCCAAAATCATTATTTGGAATAATATCTCTCTTATCCTCAAACATGTGTGCGACTTAATCTCTAATGATGTTAACGTACAACACCATTTAGATCGAGTCAAACTCCTTGTCAGCTCCTATGGACAATTGGAACAAATTGTATTTATGGTGATCTGCCTTCTCTTGCTAGTCTTTTCATAATATTTTTCATCTTTTGCAAGATGGAACCTCCTCCTACAACGTATGGAAAAATGGTAGAGATGTATGGACAATACTCCAAAGAGGTAAATTGGCCTCATATGTTGAGGGAATGATGCGGCGAGACCCCAATAGATGAATGGAATTTGCTAGTTCCCAAAATGAGGGAAATTTCACCATTGGTGAATGTACCTTCCATTTCAACATGGAGATTACTATTGAGGTCATTGGGCTTTCCTTGGACAGGGCCTATATTCCTCAGAAGTCAAAGGGGCATTACCAAAAGAACATGGATAGGTTCCTAAAGGAGGGTAAAAAATTTAATCGGTTGTTGAATGGTTTCAATAGAGTTGACCTTCCTGGGGTGTGGAGAAGGATTATGTAGGTGTTAATGAGGTATATTACTTTCGAGGGTCAGTTTTGATGTTTCTACATCCACCTCTTCCCCATGTTAAATCATTTTTGATATAATTTCAAAATGAACTTTTCTTTTTGGGTTCTCTCTTCTCTAGAATAGTCTATAAAGGTTGTGCAGGGTAAAAGTAAAACCCTTCCCATCTGCCGGGGGTTAATATTTCATTTATGTCACCACCAGGTCGCTCTATCTCCTTCCTTAGTCTCTATTAAAAAGAACTCCCTTGTCATTAGAAACCATGCCAATCCCTTGGAGATACCACTTTCCACCACTGGACCTATGGTGACTCCGCCCTCCACTCACAAAATACTAGGGTGTGTCAAAAATATCCTGTCACTTAGGACCCCACTCCTGACTCTAAAAAACGTGTTTCTTTCTTTAATCCCACCCCCATATCTACCTCTATTTTTGAAAACTCAAAGAACTCGAAGAACTTAGATGATGAGTCTTGGGAGCCTACCCTTGACAACTCCCCTACTAGCTCCCTTGCCCATGAAGATGTGCCTAAGGTTTCCAAATCCCCCTGGCCATTAATCTTCCCAACCCTCAAAGATCCCCCAACCTATATGTTAACTTGGATGGTTCCTTCAAAGATCCCAATTTGGATAATGATGTATGTGCTTCGTATGTTTCCTTGAAGTAAAAGTTGAATGATATCTCAATAGTCATCAATATTTAGAATGATATTCTTAAGTGGTTACTAACCCAACTCATTACAACCAGGGAAAAAAGCCAAGTGCTAGAGGAGAAGGTGATCAACCTAAAGGTGAATTGGTTGGGTGAGGTCAAGGATGGTGGGTATTCAAGATCTATTATCCTCCCTCACTAATTCCTTTGATAAATGGGAAAATTAGGAAAGTGAGGTGGAAGAAATCAAAGCATTGGTGCATACATAGGAGGATAAGATGAACTTGTAGGATGAAATTTCCACCATGCACAACATCTAGGATAAAACCCTAAGTGTCTAAAAGAAATTATGAATTACAATAAGGAGACTGCCAAGAATACCATGGTCACTATGTAGTTCTTTGGACAAGAACTATGCAACATTCATGGTAAAAGGGAAGCTAAGGATAGTCATGATGTTGGTCACTAAAAAAAAAAGTGTCAAGAAAGAAGGTAGTTCTTCTCTGCTCAGTACTAAGGAGATCCAACCTATGCACAAGAGGCCCATTTCCTTTGATGAGAAAATACACTTCTTGGCTAAGGATTGGCAGGCCATTAGTGGTCTTAAGCTTCTGGGAGACCAATAGCTGATTGAGTCCCCTGCTGGTTTCTTACTATTCTATGTTTTGGGTTTTTTGACTATTCTGTTAGTTTCTATTCCTTTTTTTTTGGTGTCTCATCTCTCATTAGGCCCCTCATTGGGCCTCTATGGTTGTTTTGTAATGAGTACAGTCCCTTCCCATATTTAATCTAATCAACACATAGATGATGTGGTGTGATCATGAACCTTAATGTGACTATGTATTTATTGAATAAACAATTATGTCATATCTTACATGCCATTAATTATATGTTGATATATCAATTTAACCTGATATTACTTCAATTATATAACTTAGATAAGATTTGATGTGCACATTGAGTGTACAAAAAAATAGTAAGTATTGGACAACAAAAGGCAAGTAGAGAAGGTATTGCCATGGATCACTTTTTGTACCATCTCATTCCACCTTCTGGATGAATGAGACTATTATCATGCTTGTGATCTCTTGGGGTTGTATCTCCATAGTTTAGTCATCTTATTTTTAATGTTGTTTTGAATTTCACATACATTAAAAGGGTTAGAATTCATGTGCTTTGATTTGATTGAATATAGTTTAGTAGTAGAATTTTATTCGCTTTTTTAATTTAATTTAATTTCCTTTACTTTAGATTTTTTATTTTGAGTTCTAGTCACCCCATATTGTTAAACATTTATATATGTGTATTCACAAGGCTTGTTCAAAATAATTTATTTTAAAAATTAATTTTATTCATCCTATTGTTGACTTGGAGTTTGGTTATTTAAGGTAATGTTAATTATAATATTTATATATTTATTTTTTTTGAGCTCATTTGAGAGTTGTATTTTAAGTTTCTTTTTGTCTTAGGTTTCCCTGGGAGAAAATTGATGCATGCCACCAATTAATTGGCAAGGTCATGTAAGTATTAGGGTTGAGTCATTTAACATTTTTTCTTGGTTTTATCTTGAGAGATGTTCCTCCCTTTGTTTCATTAATTCATTTTAGGAATAGAATTTTGGGAGAAAAATCATGGAAAGGACTTTAATGAAAATTTTGGAGGGATTGAAAGTTCATGAAAACATTGGAATTTTAATCCTTTGTGGGTTTTTATTCTAATTCTTACATCTAGGTACTCTTCCAATGGTTGGAGATGATTCCCAAATATTTGTGAATGGGTTTTTGAAGCTTCTAGCAACTCTCTTTGGTGATTAATAAATGCTTTCCTCTTTAGGGACAATTTAGAGCTTGAATGAGCTCATATGGTGATTTGCGGGCATTCTTTAAAGGCTTGAAAGAATTGAATGGTGTCTCTTCTTTGTCTTGATGATCTTTATAAGAAAATATGAAATGAAATGAGGTGTGTGATTCCTTCATTGCTAGCTTATGTAGTATATATTTATACATTTGTTATCTTGTTAATACACTTTCTTCCTTTCTTTAAAGAAATATTATGCTGATTATTTTGGCTTTGTCTCTATTTACACAATTATTGACCTTGTTTGTACATTTTGTTAAGCCATTTCCTTTCAAACCCTTGTTTAATTTTCTTACCATTTTATGTTGAGCTCTCTTGCTATAAGCATGTGCATCACTAATGAGGAATTTGTAATAACTCCATTGTGTAAAAGTGATTCTTCTTACCTTTTTGGTAACTTAAGAGTAGTTTGTTTGTGAGAGTCTTGAGAGGAGCCTGTAAGAAACAATAGCAATTATTTTGTGAGCATTGTGATGGGCCTTGACTAGATTCTTATGGCTTTTTGTAGACCTTTGAGTGTGCTTTAAAGTAAAACTCAGGTGTTCCAAACTTATGGTTTCTTCTTTCTAGCTTAGGGGTTGACTAGAGTGTCATGGACCTCCATTGATGCTTATTAATCTTAATAAAATTGAGAGGTAGCTCTCTTTTTATTTTCCTCAAGTGGATTTTGATTTGATCACATTTATGACATAAAAGAAAAGTATTCTCTTCGCTCAAATTTTATTAAAATGTATGAACACTATGTACTCTATGGAATCATCATGGAAACTATAAACAATATTAAAAGTGTATGTTGTTGGGAAAAATAATTATTGAATGGATTAAAAAATTTGAGTAACCAATAGAAATTTCATGAATAATTGAATCTCTTAAAATTATATTTTTAATTCATGAATGTTTTGTTGGATAGTTCTTGATTGAATGAGTGTATGTGTAGGCCTTAAGTATTTCAAAATTTATATTTATTCATCAAATTATGAATTGATCCTTTATCCCATTACTCAAGACATTTTCTTATACTTTCATTTAATTATGTCATTCCAATTTATTTATGAAAAGAAGAGTGTTGTATAATCTTTGAACCAAAATTATGAAAAAAATGGTTTTTGAGTTTTCATGTGGGTTAGGGCACCCATGGGCACTAATTATTGCATAGGAGCACCTAGAGGCACTAGTTCCTTGGGTAGGAGCACCTTAGGGGGATTCTAGTGCCATTAGGAGCACCATAGGTATCACTAGAGCTAGCTGTAATGCTCTAAGAGGTTTGTGGCTCCCAAATTTTCCTTGATGGATTTACTTAATAAAATAATGACATAGCACATACATTCACAGGGCAGTAAAAAATACTGCTAATCTCATTTCTACCTTTCAAAATTACATCTTTAATTTTCTAGAGCACAATCTAACAGAGCGGTAATCGAGTGCAACACATTTTCTAGAGGCGCTTCAACTCTCGGTGTAGATTCCATCCAAGGTATGAAAGATTCAAGACAATTGGGGAAGGTTGACGAAAGATCAAACTATTAAAGGTAGTGATTTTTGGAGGCAATTTACTTTTGAGAATGTTGAAACTAACCTTATCAACCTTGGATAAGGAAGGGATGAAGGAGGAAGCATAAGAGTGGAGAAGGCAATATACCTTCTTGTTATTCAAACCCTAAGGACATGAAAAAATAGAAAAATACACTCCTATGCAACACAAAAGTAACCAACCACAAATCCTAATTCCTCATATATTAGTCCTAAGATTCCACACAATTTATCAAAGTAATATAAAAATAAGAATTGACAACACCTTAACATTCTTTGCAACATAATAATATATGAATCTGTAGCGAATATAGTTTCTCAAGAGTTAATAGAAAAGCTTGGGTTAGAAAGAGCATTAATTCTCAAATTATTATCGATTTTTTATAAGACAATGGAAGAGAAATGCCCATTCTCTTCCAACATTGTTCAGAATTTTACTACATTTTGGCCTTGAGAAATGCCCATTCTCAGATAAAGTTCCGCAGTGTCCAGTTGCAGGAAGAGTTTGATACTTGTTATCAGAGTAGAAGTCAAACATCCAAGATTGTAGAAATAGTTACAGCTCGCAGTATTGTATTTGCTTTGGCACAATCCGGTCTTTGTGCTGCATTTGATAGAGACACAAATAAAAGGCTTTGCTACTTGAATTTAAGTCCACATGAACTAATTTGAAGGCTGTTCTATAACAAGGTAAACAATTCTCTCATCACAATGTCAGTTTATGATTCGGATAAATTCTCAATGAAGTGCAGAACAACCCCACTTGAGTACACTAGAAAAGCTCAACCAGATGCTGGCTTTGATCTATTTGAGGGTGAGAAGCTGACTTGGCCTGATTTCGTAGTGTTAGATGATATCAATGGGAAAGCTCTTAACTCAAAGTCATATTTACAAGGTGTTCGATTTGAAGAACTATATACTCTTGTACTCCATATCTGACAAAGAAATTGAAGAAATAAAGATCACTCTTGGCATAATGCTCTTAATATCAAAAACAACTGCTTGTGCAAGCATTCTTCCTCTGAAGATCTTATCTATAGAGGATGGCAATGTCTTGAAATCTTCTAATCATGCACTACTACCCAATAAAAAGGTTGCTTTGTTGAGTTGTTCCATGACAAGATACTCCTACAACAAGAGAATGAATGCTTGCAAGTGATTGATGTTCAGAGTGAAAATACGATTGAATTGAGGAAACAAGAGTTTAAGAAGCCTTCAACATTAATTTTCTTATATGGGAAAAAATTATTCTTTTGACATTTCACAGTGAGACTGTTTTTGTATGGAATTTGCAAGGAGAGTTGGTTGCATAATGCAGAAACCATTTGTCACGGCTTTCTGGCTGTAACACAAGTAACCTTCAGTTGATTCATGATGAAGAGATGCTCCTCTCTTACAACAAAGTTCACAAGTCCCTCGAACCTGATAAAACAAATGGCTCAATAAGCAACATCTTGACCGGAAATTGCTGTGCTAAGATTAATGGCGATGATCCAGATGTGGATATAAGTTGCAGGAATCGATCTGATCTATCAGTAATCCAGAGCACCTTTCAAGACGCTCTTGAAGACATTACTGCATTGTTCTATGACGAGGAAAGAACTGAAATTTATACAGGCAATACAAGAGGGTTTGTAAATGTCTGGTCAAACTGAATGCTAATGGGAAAGTAACGATTATTTTGAATTATTAGAAGTAAAAGATGGTTTGACTCTCCCCTGTTTAGAAGAGCTTGTTGTAATTTTGGATTTTCTTGGAATAAAAATTTGCAAAATGTCCATTACATTGATATGTGCTTGTCCAGATGACTTTCATGATAGTCTCCAGGAATTGGGATCAAAGCATTAACCAGAAAATATCTGAATATCTGTATTAATTCATCTCAGATGTAATTAACATTAATTAACCTATTAGACTTAGCCATCATTTGTAGGTAAAATAATTTATTTTATTATGATTTTAAAATTTTTAAATCTCTGCTGTTTAGTTTATAAATTGAAATCTAAACTTTTGATGTTAGATTTGGAAGGCTTGATCCACGGAGTGCAATCAACTAGTCTGGAGTAAATCCTCAGTATTTTGTACAATGTAATTGAAGGAAATTTGAACCTGATTTGGAGACAAATGTTTTACCTCATTCGCACCGCATTGCAACCAATGTATTCTCAGCATTTAACAAAATCTACCTTTCAATATGCTTTGATGGATGTCCACACCCTGTTCCGAAGCTCCAATAATGGAACGAAAGTCTGGGTAAATACAAAACAACAGAAGGCATGGAAATTACACATTTCGAAGGGCAGAATATCAGCAAAGAAAAGATTCAATATGGCAATCGAATAATGATAATCGAGATCAGAGACAGGGGTTGGACATTGGCAACGAAGGAAAATTAAACGTGATGTGCATCAAAGGCAAAAATCTTAGGTGGAATAAACAAGAAGAAGTCGGGGAAGCCAGAAAACCCTAAGCCAAACCACACCTTTCAAACAAAAAAGATGTGGATACCCATAACCAGGAGAATGGAAGCATCTAGGGTGAATAAAATCCCAGTCGAATCGAAGACAAGATTGGAATCACGAAAAAAAGAGTGATAATTTTAGGTATCGAAATCGCAGAACATCGAATACGGGAGAAAGCCTTTATGCAAAATGGGCAAACCAGTGGCCATCTAAGAAAAGATTGTAGGAATGTTGAAAGGAAAATTAGGGGAGGTGAAATTTTGATATTTTCTAAATTTATTCCTAATACCAGTTAAAACAACAATCACTAATACTAATAAATTAGAGCTGAGTATAATTTTATAGACTTTACCAGTTAAAACAGTTTTCTTTGGTTAATGCTTTAATCATACTACCCTAAACACAAAGCAGGAGACCTTTCCACCGCTTTAGGAAATTAAATATAATTTGATACATTCTTAGGGAATGAAAATACAAACATTTTTTTACAGTTCAACAACTCGAAACAATCATTACTTTCTCTTTAACATTCAGCTTGACCAGACATGTACAAACCCTCTGCTATTGCCAGTAATGATTTCATTTCATTCCTCGGCATAGAACAATGCAGTCATATCTTCCAAAGCATCTTCAACGGTGGTTTGTATTAGTGTTGCATTAGGCCGATTCCTGCAACTTATAGCCACATTGTCACAATCTCAGCGCGGCAATTTCCAGTCAAGCTGTCGCTAATTTTTATTAACGTTTTTCTTTTATCAGAAATTCTCTTGTAAGAAATAAGTAAGTCTTCATCATGAGTCAAATGACAGTTACAACCAGCTATGTAAGAAGCAACCAGCAAGTGGTCTCTATAAGAAGCAACCAGCTCTCCTTTCAAATTCCATACAGAAACAGTTCCCCTGTGATATGTCAAGAATAATCGTTTCTCATACAAGAAAATAAATACACAAGGCCAGCTCTTCTTGAACTCTTTTTTGCTCACTTCAATCATCTTTTCATTCTGAATATCAACCATTTGCATGCATTCATTATCTTGTTTAACGAGTATCTTCTCGTGGAAGATCTCAACAAAATCAATCCTTTTATTGAGTAGTAATGCATGATTGATAGATTTCAAAACAGCCACATCCTCTACAGATAATATCTTTAGAGGAACAATGCTTCCACAAGCAGATCTTTTTGATATTAAGAGGATAATACCAACAGTGGTCTTCATTTCTTCAATTTCTTTGTCAGATATGGAGTACAAGAGTGTATAGTTCTTCCAATCAAATACCTTGTAAGTACGATCATGAGCTGAAAAAGTAATAAGTTTCCCATTGATATCATCAAACTCTACGATACCACGCCAGTCACCTTCTCACTCTCAAATATAGCAACACCAGCATCTGGTTGAGCTCTTCTAGTTTATTCGAGAGGGGTTGCTCTGTAATTCAATGAGAATTCATCCGCAGCATTAACTGACACTGTAATGAGAGAATTATTTATCTTGTTATAGCGCATGAATTGAATTGGTTCCCGTGGACTTAAATTCAAGTAACAAAGCATTTTATTTGTGTGCCTATCAAATGCAGCACAGAGACCTGACTTTGCCAAAGCAAATATAGTACCGTTAGCTGTAACTATTTGTTCAATTTTTGAGATATGGCGATGCAATGACTGGCTTTTTGTGGTCGTTGGGGCGGGGTGCCTGCGGCCTGTTCTAGGTCGCGGGCCCTCTTTCTCTCCTTCCTGCGTGTGCGGGTGCTGTGGTGGGGTGCGGGTGCTGTTCTTCTGGCCGCTTTTCCTTTCGTTTTGGTGTTTGTGGTGTGTTCGTAGGGTGTGGGGTCTTGAGAGTAGGGTCGGTGGGGAGCTGAGGTCGGTGGGGAGCTTGGTGTTTGCTGTGAGGAGGTGTGGCGGGGGGTGGTTTGGGGTTTGGCGTGTGGGGTTAGAAGGCTGGTGTGGTGCTTGTTTGTGAGGGGTGGGTTTTTTTTTTTGCTGTTCGGCTGTGGTGGGTGTCAGGTGTGGAGATATGGCTGGGGATTCGAAGTGTAGGTGCGAAGCTGTTTGCGGATATGCATGTTCCAATGAAGGATAACTCTTTTGTGGGTGAGAGCTCCAAGCTCAAAAAAGTGAATGGATGTTTGTCGCGAAGTCAAGCTCGTCCAATTCTTGTTATCTCTCCGGAATTGGTGCATGAGGACTTCTCTTATTGGACTCAACATGTTCTTATTTGTAAGTTCTTGGGTATTCGTGTTCCCCTCTCGGCCTTGGAGCCTTGGATGCGTCGTTCCTGGCAGGTTGAGGGTGATTTTGATATTCTAGTGGCTGGGAATGGCTTTTTCTTGGTTGATTTCTCTTGCATTTCAGATTGTAATCATGTCTTTGAGGGAGACCCATATTTTTACAATCAGGTGGGTTTGTTCATGAAACCCTGGCATGGGGGATTCAATGCTATAGAGGATTTTCCTTCCTGAGTTCCTATGTGGGTCCGCTTGCCATGGCTGCCTTTGGAATTATGGAGAGAAGATATTTTGCAATGGATTGTGGCATTGTTGGGGAAGCCGGTTGCCATTGCTCAGACTACTTTGGTTAAAAAGGTATTTTCTTTTGCTCGCGTTTGTGTTGAAATTGACCTCAATAATCATTTTCCAGTTTCTTTGAAAATTTGTATTGGCTTTGCCTCATGGATTCAACAGATAGATTATGAGTCCCTCCCTTTTCGATGTCATTTTTTTCATGAGTATGGACACCTTCAGCATCAATGCCCTCAGGTATCTAGATCGGTTGGGGCTTCTTCTCCTCATTCATCAGGGCCTTCAGTAGAGAAGGGGGATAAAAGTAAGGTGTTTGTGGCCAAGGGGGGGTCTGATAAGGATGGCTTCACTCCTGTTAAGCCAAAAGCTAAGGGAAGGGGTCAAAAGCGGGCCTACAAGGATAGGCAGAGTGATCAGGGATTTAATCATTTTGAGGTCTTAGATAATCAGGCCCTGGAGGAGGGGATTCCTGTTGAGCTATCATCTAGGGCTACTAGTGTGGATCTAGGGTTGGAACAGGAAATTGTTGTTAGGGACACTTCTTTGCCTTTGGTGCAGGGGAGTTCTGAGCCTACGGAGGCTTCTCCTGGCTTATAGGATGATATTATTTTAGTGGATTTAGCTAAGGAGGTTCTGTCTTCAGGTAATGATCTGGGGTTGGCCTTTTATCTAGGGGTGTTGTAGTGCCTTCTCAAGAAGGGGCATTTTGAGCACTCCTCTAAAGTTGGTTCCAAAAAGAATTTGGACAAGATTAAAACTACTGGGGATTTGATGGTGGAATCTAGGTCAGTTAAGACCATTGATGCCCACTTTGCTCAACCTTCCTCATGATTATTCTTTCATGGAATGCAAGGGGGTTGAATAGCGCCACTCATCAAAAAGCTATTCAAGATTTGATTGGGGTTCATTCTCCAGATATCTTTTGTGTTCAGGGGACTAAGGTTCAAGTAGACTTCGTGCTATAGTATGCTCCTCGTATTTGGTTTTATGGTCAATGTCAGTGTATTGGTTCTAGGGGAAGTTCTAGAGGCTTGACATTTTTCTGGGATCCTCGTAAGGTTGTTCCTCACTGGTGGATTTCTAACTAGTCTTCTATTTCTGTGGTGGCTTCAGTTTTGGACTCTGGTGAGACTAATTTGGTCAGTAATGTTTATGCTCTGATTGACATTCGTGGTAAAACCCAGCTTTGGGCCCATATCAGATATGTTAGGTCTCGTGCTCCTTATCTATCTTGGATCTTAGCTGGTGATTTCAATACTGTGTTGTGTTTGGAGGAGAAAAGAGGGGAGTTGCCTAGGCTTGGTCCTGCTTCAGAGCTTTTTTGATCTACTGTGGATTCTCTTGCTCTTGTTGATGTTAAGCCTTCTAATGGCATATTCACTTGGAATAATAGATGAAGTGGGCCAGAAGTGATATCTGACTGGCTTGATAGATTTCTTGTTTCCAATTTTTGGGTGAGCAACAACATTTTCATTTGCTCTGAGATTCTTGGCTGGTGTGGCTCTGATCATTGGCCAATTAAGTTTATGACTTCTTCTTTTACTAGCCCAAAGAATCCTCCTTTCAAATTTTAGCTTATGTGGCTTTGGGATTCTTCTTTATTTGATCTTGTTGATCAGTGGTGGCAGGATGGTAGCCCTGCTTTCGGTACTGCTATGTATGTTTTGGTTAAGAAGCTGCAACATGTCAAATATCATCTCAAGCAATGGAATAGGTCATCTTTTGGGAATCTTCGGGCCAAGAAAAGGGAAGCACAAGATCATCTTGTTGTTATCACTCGCCAAATTTGGGATCTAGGATTTTCAATGGCTCTTGGTCATGCTGAGTCTCAGGCTCTGAAATTGGTGGAGGAGTGGGAGCTTCGTGAGGAGATTTATTGGAAACAAAAAGCTAGGGTAGACTGGCTTCAAGAGGGTGACATGAATACTGCTTTCTTTCACCATTCTGTGCAGGCTCGCTGGAATAAGTGTCATATTTCTTCTCTGGTTAATTCTGAGGGTCTTTCAATTTCTTTGCAATAGGCTTTGTCTAGAGAGGCTCGTTAGTTTTACTCCACCCTATTTACTGAGGACTCACTTCTTGCTGAGGTTGAAGAGAATATGGTCCTTGATTGCATTCCCTCTTTGATCTCTGTTGACTTGAATGCTTCTCTTA
Organism: Sequoia sempervirens; assembly: GCA_007258455.2. Classification (NCBI taxonomy): domain Eukaryota; kingdom Viridiplantae; phylum Streptophyta; class Pinopsida; order Cupressales; family Cupressaceae; genus Sequoia; species Sequoia sempervirens. The sequence goes on along the minus strand of VDFB02315620.1, from coordinate 13,720 downwards.
CTCGTCCAATTACTCTATCTGAAGTGGAGGAAGTGGTGTTTGGGATGAATAAAGGGAAAGCGCTTGGCCCTAGTGGTTTCCCTGTTGAATTTTTCTAGGAGTTCTGGGATATTGTCAAGCTGGATTTGTTGGAGGTTGTCAAGGAGTCTCTTCATAGCAAACAGATGCTCATAGCAAACAGATGCTTCGGGCCCTGAATGCCACCTTGTTGGTTCTCATCCCTAGAAAGGAAGGTGTAGATAGACTTGAGTTCTTTCATCCCATTGCGCTCTGTAATGTGGTATACAAGATTATTACAAAATTGATTGCTGAGAGGCCTAAATCTTGTCTTCATGTTATCATTTTTGAGGAGCAAGGTGGTTTTGTGGCTGGTCGTCAAATTCTTGATGGGGTGGTGGTTGCCTCTGAGGCCATTCATTCTATGGTGATCTCTAAGTATAGGTCTATGTTTATCAAGTTGGATATGGCCAAAGCTTATAATAGAGTTAAATGGAGTTTTTTATAGAAGATTTTGTTAGCTTTTGGTTTCTCTTCTGAGTGGGTGAAGTGGACTATGAGTTGTGTTGCTTCTTCCTCATTTTTTGTTATTGTGAATGGTGACCCTTTAGAGTTATTTGGTGCTACTAGGGGCCTTCGTCAAGGGGATCCACTCTCCCCTTATCTGTTCATTATAATGGCTGAGAGGCTAGGTCAGTTTCTCAAATTTAGGGTTTCTCAGGGTTTGATCCATGGTTGGCAATGGGGTGGGGGTTTGCCAACGCTTTCTCATCTTCAGTTTGTGGATGATACCTCTCTTATGGGGTTGGCTCACATTTGTGAAGCTGAGTCCTTTAGGAAAGCTTTGGATATCTACCTTGCGACTTCTGGACAAAAAGTTAATGAGCATAAGTCTTCTATTTTTTTCGTCAATACTCCTCAGGCTATTCAGCGGTGGATTAATGTCATTGTGCGGTTTCAAATTGGGTCTCTTCCCTTTGTCTATCTGGGTATTCCTCTTGATGTTGTTCGCCAGCCTAGGTCTTCCTGGCAGATGTTACTTGATAAGGTCCGGTAGAAGGTAACCCATTGGACCCATCAGTGGTTATCTACAGCTGCTAGAGTGACTCTTCTTAAGTCTATTATTCAAGCCTTGCCTGTTTACAGATGCTTTGTTCAAGAGGCTCCTATGTATTTCCTTAAAGAATTTGATGCCCTTTCATGCCAATTTCTTTGGAGTGGTAACTTGCTCTTTAATAAGTGGAGCCTTATTAAGTGGGAATCTGTGTGTAGACCAAAGCAGGAGGGTGGGCTTGGTTTACATTATGCTATTTTGAACGTGCAAGTTCTTGATGCTAAGCTTTACTGGTATTGGTGTACCAATCAAGATCAGTTATGGGCTTGTATTCTTAATTATAAATATCTTAGGGGTGTTGCTTCTTTTGAGGTTCCTCGCTATTCGCTTGAGGGGACCGGTTCTATGATTTGGAAGACTTTGAAAGTGGGAGCTAATTTGATTAAGAGAGCTCTTTTTTGGATTTGTCACTCAGGGTCACATGCTCTTTTTTGGTCAGATTCTTGGGATGGTCACCCTCCTATTCTTTCCACTTTTCCTCACCTCCAATCCCTTTTAGATGTTTTTATTGAGGCTGGTTGGGATACTGTTGCGCATTATAAGGTTGCTCAGCATTGTGGTTCAACTATACGCTTTCAGTGGAAACTTCCTTCTGAGTGGGCTCTTGGGGGTCTGCGTAGGATAGGAGGGAGTTGGCTCATCTTCTTTCTACTTGGGCTTGTAATTCTTTGAGGGGACTTGATGTTCTGGCTTGGGATGGCTCTAATTTGTTTGGGAAGTACTCTATGGCTACTAGTTACAAGCAGCTTGGTAGGTAGTTGTTTGGGGACATTGAGGTCCCTTGGTGGAAGTAGGTTTGGCACAAGTTGGCATGGCCCAAGTGTAATTTTTTCATGTGGTTGGTTGCTCATAATCGGTGTCTTACTTGGGATAATTTATCTAAGCAGGGTTTCCAAGGTCCTTCAATGTGTGTTATGTGTCATAATTGTGAGGAGAGTGTCTCTCATCTCTTCTTCCAATGCTCTTTTGCTACAGAGATTTGGCATATTTGGTGGAGGGTGTGGAATATGCATTGTTGGCATGTTTCTTCATTGGTTGAGTTTATGGATTGGTGGGGTAGGGCCCCTGTTTCTACTTCCTTTCTTCATGTTGCTTGGGCTCTTGGTCCTTCGCTTATTCTCTGGAACCTTTGGCTGGAGAGGAATTAGAGGATTTTTCAAGATGTGATGATGGTGGCCCCACGCTTGTGGTGGAAAATTTTGCATTTTGTGGGGGAGACTATTGCGGCAAAGTGTGATCTGACTATTCCTATGGCTCCTTGTGATGTTGACTATTGTAATCATCTCCATCTTCCTCCTCCGCAAAGATAGCTCATGCATAACAGATGTCGACATCCTACCCAAAAGGTGAATAGGGAGGGGAGATGGTCTCCTCCTCCTCAAGGTGTTTTGAAAATCAACATGGACGGCTCCTCGCGGGGAAACTTGGGTCATGCTGGTATTAATGGTGTGGGTCGAGACAACTTTGGAGATGTTCAGTTTATCTTCTCTATTTATAAGGGTCTTTATACTAATAATCTTATGGAGGCTTAGGCCATTTTATCAGCTTTGGAACGTGGAATTCAATTGGGATGGCAAAGGATCATATGTGAGTCTGACTCCCAGGTTGTGGTGAATTTGTTGAATATGCAACATTTAGAGGATGGTAGCTGGCATTTGGCTTTGATTGTTGATCAACTTCTTCATCTTTGTGCTTCTTTAGAGGCTATTACTTTCACTCATGTTCCTAGAGAATGGAATGTTGTTGCTGATTGCTTGGCTAAATGGGCTTCTAATCATATTCATGATTGGCGCCTGGTGGACTGGGGTCAGTTACCCCTTGATTTGTCTCAACAATTGGATCACTTGGTGGATCTTGATAAGGCTATGTGATGCCCTTGCTTTATTCTTATTCTTGATTTAATAATTTTTTACCCCTCTTTTATTATTTCTTCAATTTCATCTCTACACCGATAACAAATTTTAAACTCTTCCTGCAGCTGAAAATTTCAGAACTTTATCTAAGGATGAGTATTTATGAAGGCCAACTTGTTACCAATCTCATGGATTTGAAGTTCGTGAGCAATGTTGGAAATTTCTAAACAACGCTTATTTTTCCCTTCCATTATAGTATCGAAGAAACCTGAAAAAAAACAAGAATTAATGTTATTTTTAATCGTGTCTTCTCTACTAATTTTTCAGATATTATATTCACTACAAAGTTGTGTATATTATTATTATGTTAAATTGTTCATGACATAAATCTATTTTGTATCTAAATCTATTAAAAGTGTGTTTTTAATCTTGGTTTTATATTTCTTCCATAAATTGAATGGAACTTCAAGAATTCCACTCAATCCACTCTCTAACACTCATAAAATTTTAAAAAAATTATATTTCTTTATTTTTTTCTATTGTTTATATAGAATAGGGTAAAATCAAGGGCTTCAGGAAAATTCACCTCAAAAAAATTCACCATCGATAATCTACCGTGGGAAAATTCACTGCCATGAATTGTTGGTGGTGAATTTTCCTAAAGCCAAAATCAAGGTGTAAAGCATGAATCAACACTATCAACCACCAACTACCTAAAACTCAAATAATGACACTAATCCAACAATGTAGTACAAATGAACATAGAATTGTTGACCATGAATTTTCCCCTTTATTTTTCTTCTATTGTTTATATAGGTGAATTTTCCTAGAGCCAAATTCAAGGTGTAAAGCATGAATCAACACTATCAACCACCAACTACCTAAAACTCAAATAACGACGCTAATCCAACAATGAAGTACAAATGAACATAGAATTGTTGGCCATGAATTTTCCCCTTTATTTTTCTTCTATTGTTTATATAGGTGAATTTTCCTAGAGCCAAATTCAAGGTGTACAACATGAATCAACACTATCAACCACCAACTACCTGAAACTCAAATAATGATGCTAATCCAACAATGAAGTACAAATGAACATAGAATTCCTGGCCATGAATTTTCCCCTTTATTTTTCTTCTATTGTTTATATAGGTGAATTTTCCTAGAGCCAAATTCAAGATGAAAATCATGAATCAACACTATCAACTACCCTATTGTTTATATAGGTGAATTTTCCTAGAGCCAAATTCAAGGTGAAAATCATGAATCAACACTATCAACTACCAACTTCCTAAAACTCAAATAATGATGCTAATCCAACAACGAAGTAAGAATGAATATAGAATAGCTAGCCATGAATTTTCCCCTTTATTTTTTTCTATTGTTTATATAGAATAGGTTAAAATCAAGGGCTTTACACAAGAAAAATTCACCTTCAACAATTCACCGTGGGAAAATTCACCGCCATTACAAATTCATTTCATGGAAAATTCACCACCATGAATTGTTGGTGGTGAATTTTCCAGAAGGTGAATTTTTCCATCATGAATTGTTGGGGGTGAATTTTCCAATGGTGAATTGCTAGCGGTGAATTTTCCTAAATCCAAAATCAAGGTGTAAAGCATGAATCAACACTATCAACTACCAACTACCTAAAACTCAAATAATGATAGTAATATAACAATGAAGTACAAATGAACATAGAAACATAAACAATAAAGTACTATTACCACAATTCCTATGCCATGGTTGAATACCTTCATAGCTCTTCTCCATCTTGCTAATTTATATGATAGGGTCCCCTCAAATTTGTAATATGCAAGAATAAGCCTAATGTTCGTGACAGTAAAATATCAAAGACAGTGGTTGTAGTCTTAAAATGAAAGGGATAGGTCTCTTTTATAGAAAACCAAATTTGAATGAAGGGCCAAGATTAAATGATGATGATCAATGGGTGAGATTGCTTGGAGAAGCAAGGAAATAGGGTTAGGGCAAAGTATGGTCTTCTTAACGATGGATGATGGAGATTGAAAGGTAATAAAACCTTATCAAAGGTGGAGGTTAATTGGGATAAGGGTGGAGATTGACACAAAAAAAGAGGTTGTTGAAGTAAATTAAATAATTATAAAATTATTTAATTTAGGAGGAATGGAGAAAAAATAAATAATAAAAGCAATTATTTAATTATAGCAAAGAGGGAAAAATTGACTATAATTAAAATTATTTGGAAACAATTATTTAATTAAAAATTAAATAAATAAAATAATTATTTAATAGTGGAAAGAAAACTAGAAAATAATTAAATAAGTAAGCTTTATTTCATTGTAGAAGAAAATAATTAAATAGTTAAAATAAATATTTAATTATAGAAGGAAAATGGAAAATAAATAATTAAATAAATAATAATTTATTTAATAATAGAGAGAACATAGACATAATTAAATAAATATTAATTTATTTTAATCAAAGGAAGGATATAAAAAAAGAGATGAATTAAATAAATAATGAAAATTATTTAATTAATAGAAGAATATGACTTTAGAAAATAATCAAATAATTAAAATTATTTAATTTTTAAAATTTTGTTTACAAAGAAGTTTACTTAGAAAGAAGTTTAGTAATAGTAAGCATGCTCTTATTTTCATAAATTTATAAAAAAAAATTGTAATTAAAAATTCATTACAAAAAAAATTGAAGTATGAAAATTTGATTGATTGTCTATAAATAAATTGATTAGTTATTTCAATGCTAAGAGTTAATTCTCAAAATATTAAAATAAAGTAAGTCTAAGGAGGGTATGATTACCATGGTAGGAGAAGAGAGATTAGAGGTAGTTTACACATGAATTCAAGAATAGCTTACACTTTGTTGAAGGAGGTATTTACAATTAGCTCTATTTAAGTAAAGTAAGAATTGACTCATATTCAAGAAAATTGTTTTCATAAGAGTTGATAAAGAAGTTTAGATTACATGTAGATGATTATTTATATCAATATTATAGTTGGGGCGTATAGAGTAAGGAGTAGAACTACTATATGTTATCAAGTAATGAAAATGGAAGATTATTATGGTATATGATAATATTTTTAATGAAGTTGTAGACATGATTCCTTTCTATAAGTTTGTATTTAGAGACTAATATTGATGTAAGATTATGATAAAATTTATTAATCATTCTAAAGAAGATAACTAAAAACATAGAATGGTAAAAGAAGAGAGAGATACACCATTTATGTGTGTTAGGGATACAATTATGAACTCTCTTTTTCATCTAATCAAGAAAAATATTCATTAATGTCTGTGGTATATTCATATTTAATCTTCAAAATAAGCATTATAACTTAAAAGTATGATGTTATGTGTTTGTGTTTGTGATTTTTCTCCACTTACATCTAATGTTATGTGTTTTTGTTTATAATTTTACCAATGTCTTTTATGTTTAGTCTATCCATGTTCTAATTCAAGTTTAATGGCTAATCGCATGTACATTTCATTGGATTATTGAAATTTGTACATTGCATGCTTATACTAATAAAATTGTTGTTTACCAATTTTCTCAACATTTGGCATTATAAAATGAGAGTAAGATATTTTATTTGAGTAGGAGTGTTTAATTTAGATTTTTTTGAAAATTCATTGTGTTCGAATACATGGCTAGCACACCTTATTCATAAATTAACAAGTTTGTGTCGCATCCCTGTAAAAGAAGACCCTTTCACATCGACATTGGGTGGATAATAAAATAAATAAATAAAATAACATATCAATAAAAAACATGGGGAGACAAAGTTGGATGAAGTTATGGGCAGTATGTTAATGCTTTCGGAACTTCAAGCAAATGTGATGGCCCTCAATTGTTGTCATCATTCTCTCTGCCTACGTGGAAAAGGGAATGCAAAGTATGGCATGAGGAAGAGGGATTTTGTAGAAGAGGGTAAAGCAATGAAGGAGAAAGAAATAAATTGCATAGGAAGGGAAAAAGACTGAAAACACGAGGTTTTGGAGAGAGAGAAAAGGAATGAAAAGGAGTGATTGTAAGAATTGCATGCTACATTTTTCTACATTAGATTTCATGACAATGGTGGTTCTTTTTACACACGATGTTGGTGTGAAAGATCAATCAACAATGTCTTTGGTACCAACACTAAAGATAAGTGCATTCCTTCATGTTTTCTATTTAAGTATGTTTACTTCTAAATTAGTTAATCAAAGGTGATCAAGTTAGGTTGACCCTTTCTTCTTATTACTATTATAAATAAGTTTATTGATATTTTGGAGGTTTTTGGCCCTAAAATCACTAGTTACTAGAAGAATGCATGCTTAATGTTTTGATACACAATATTAGCTCTCTCTTATGCTCTCATGGTTGAATATCAAAATCCAGTATGGTGGGCCTCCAGAGTTCCAGTCATCTTTCTTTCTCTTCCACCAAATGATGGCCTGATCCACATGTCTCTAGGATTTAATCATTTGTACCACATGGTTGATGTGCTTTGAATCCTTACATCTAAAGGAAATTTCCTTAACATAAATAGTGCTAGGGAATTTCAATGTTTCCATTTTAGTTGGCACTAAAACTGGTACCTGCAACATTGAAAATAATCCTTATATATAAGAATTCCCTCCATCTTGTTGGATTGTAACACTCTTGATGGTGGCTACATGAAATCTGATTTTGATTCCTCTTCTACATAAGAGGGTTTGTATCCTTGATCTGACTCTTTTGAATTATAAGAATCAAAATCACTAGCTTCCATATTCAAAAATTCCCAACCAACATCTTCAATAAATTTATTTAGATCATCAGTAATAGTCTTCAAAATTGGCACCCAATTCAAGTTCATTATGCTTTCATAATACTTTATATGATCCATAGAGTTTAGCCATTCCTTGATGCCATCAAAAAAATATTGAGGAATGGTGTACATCCAGAGTACATCATGCTTGAAGTCTTTTAAAATAATAGCCATATCAAATTCATTTTTCCCAAATCCTACTCTCTCAAGGTTAACAATCTCAATCTCACTAATAATGATTACTAAGAAAGGTAATTCCAACAACTCTACCAAACAATTTATCATAGGGACAATAAAAGTAGAGGCTTTGAAAGGATCGATGAAAACCAAGCTCTCTAAATGGTATATCAAACTCTAGTTCAAAATATTTTAGATGAGGCTACTCCCATAGCTCTCTTACTCGCTTAACAAATCCTTGAAACTTTGTATTGATTTTATTTTTCTTGTCCCTCTCTTGTTTTTCTTCCTAATGAAATGCATTGACCTTCTTGCCCCTCCTAAATTTTGGACCACATCCATTACCTCCACATAAAACTGGACATCCTTGGTCTTCTTGGTTCCCACGCCTTGATATGGTTATGCAAATGAAAATGAAGCAAAGTAGTCATCTCCTTCTCCATTGGCCAAAAGAATGCATGCTTAATGTTTTGATACATGATATCAACTCTCTCTTCTGCTCTCATGGTTGAATACCAAAATTTAGTATGGTGGGCCTCCAAAGTTCCAGTCATCTTTCTTCTTCTTCCACCAAATGTCGGTCTGATCCACATGTTTGCCAACCTAATTGGCTTTTGTTTTGAAAGCTAAAGTTTCTCCCGAGTCACCAGTGTAGCTCTCTTTTCCTTTTTAGACTCTTTCATTGCTACAAGTCATCTCTGGGATTTAACCATTTGTACCACATGGTTGATGTGCTTTGAATCCTTGCATCCAAAGGAAATTTCCTTAACATAAATATTGCTAGGGAATTTCAATGTTGACATTGTAGTTAGCATTAAATTTGATACCTGCAACATTGAAAACTATCCTTATATAAGAATTCCCTTCATCTTGTTGGCTTGTAACAATCTTGATGGTGGCTACATGAAATCTAATTTTGATTCCTCTTCTACATCAGAGGGTTCATATCCTTGATCTAACTCTTTTGGATAGAATCTGAATCACTAGCTTCTATATTCAAAAATTCCCAACCACCATCTTCAATAAATTTATCTGGATCATCAGTAATACTCTTCAAAATTGGCCGCCATTTGAAGTTCATTATGCTTTTATAATACTTTATATCCATGGAGTTTATCCATTCCTTGATGCCATTAAATGAATATAGAGGAATAACGTCAATGCGGAGTACATCCCTCTTGAAGTCTTTGAAAATAATAGCCATATCAAATGCCTTTTGCCCAAGTCATATTCTCTCAAGGTTAAAAATCTCAATCTCACTAATAGTGATTACTAAGAAAGGTAATTCCACCAACTCTACCAAATAGTTTACCATAGGAACAATAAAAGCAGAGGCTTTGAAATGAACTCCATGAAAACAAAGCTCTCTAAATGGTATATCAAACTCTAGCTCAAAATATTTTAGATGAGGCTACTCCCATAGCTCTCTTACTCGCTTGACAAATCCTTGAAACTCTGTATTGATTTTATTTTTCTTGTCCCTCTCTTGTTGTTCTTCCTCAATTTCATCAGGATCATACATTGACCTTCTTTCCCCTCCTAAATTTTGGACCACATCCATTACCTCTACATAAAATTGGACATCCTTGGTCTTCTTGGTTCCCACACCATGATATGGTTATGCAAATGAAAATGAAGCAAAGTAATCATCTCCTTCTCCACTGGCTAGAAGAATGCATGCTTAATGTTTTGATACATTATATTAGCTCTCTCTTCTACTCTCATGGTTGAATACTGAAATCCATTATGGTGTGCCTCCAGAGTTCCAGTCATCTTTCTTCCTCTTCCACAAAATTTTGGCCTAATCCACAAGTCTACCATCCTAATTGGATTTGTTTTTGAAAGTTGAAGTTTCTCCTGAGTCACTAGTATTAGCTATAACTTTTAACTTTTCATTCTAAATGTTTTTTTTGTAGAACACAGTTCTTCCAGAAGATCAAGATGATCCTCAACATGATATAGATCCATAAAATATTGGTTATGTCCATACAGATCACATGGCAGGGGATGTTGATGATGAAGATATGGAAGACACCGAGGCCAATGATAATGATGATGATGATGACAACGACGATGATGATGACGACAACGACGATGATGATGATGAGATAGTTGGTGGTAGTAACTAGTGAAATTCATGATCACATATACTGCATCATGGATCATTTTCAATATATCGTTATGCTGACTCTTTTCATGGTTACTATCATATGTATCATTTTCACGGCCTACAATACTATATTATTGAGTTGTATCATATATTTGACATGTATCATTTTCACTATATCATTTGGATAGGTATCATCTTGACTTGTATTAGTTTGAGTTACAAAATTTATCAATTTTATTTATATCATTTGTACATGTATCATTTTCACTTATGTCGACTATTGGACATGTATCATTTTGACATGTTTTTGTTGTACTAGCATATTTGACTTTCACTTATTTTAGTTATATATGATGATGATCTTATCAGTATTGGCTTGTCAATTTATATATATTAAAAATGGTTGATGATTTTTGGATGGATATTTATTACATATGATGATTTTACTTTACTGCTCAGGATGGCTATTTTCAAATTCAATTAAATTATAAATATTTAACTCACTTGTTTTAGTTATAGATGATGATCATGTTACAATAATAGTTTAGGTGGTGATGAAAGGTAAAATTAACACGAGAGAGGAAAACACCTTAAATGAACAAGGTGGTGAATTATGTGGAGTACATTTGACATGACAAGCGAAGGCAGCGGTGGCAGGCAGTGGTGAAGTAGTACTTCATTAATAGAAAGTGTGGGAAATCCAAGATGATGTTAAATGTAAGTCCTCAATTAAGATGTGTTAATTGCATTTGGAAAGGGTCAAGAAAAAATTTGGAACAAACTTTGGTGGTGGTGGCATTGGTTGTCAGGAGAAATGGAAGCCAATTTCACCTTCCGGTCACAGAGATCTTTAGGCCCGTTTTATGGAGAGGCATCCAGAAAATGATTGGAGGGAATTTTACTTGATGAGGAAAAGCGGCTAGTGAAGTGTGCAAAATTGGTTTGTGGTAGTGATTTCATCTCTCTGAAATAGAGATACCAAACCAACATGGACATTTCCTCCTTAATTGTGGCACGGGGCTTGGATTTAGATGAACTAGTGGAAATGGTGAGGATGGTGATGCATAAAATTGTGCATGAAGATTTTCTAGTAGGCTTGGATTCCATTCTCGAATGGGCAGTTTTAGGTGTAGGTTTAGATTATTCTAAAGGACTGGTAGATGATGAAATTGAGAAGCTCTATGGGAGACTAGGGCTCAAACCCTTTATCCATTGGCCCAAAGGAAAATACAAAGCTCATTGTCATGAGGAAGTTCCAAACACACAAAATTGGCATCATGCATTTAATTAGGTCATATTCATCCATCCATCAAATAATTCAAGTTTATTTGATTAATCTCTAAAGTCCCCCATTTAAATTAAATAAATTCATCTTTAATACTAACATCATCCCCTTTAGTTAAATAAATCAAAATATTTATTTAACTACGTCTAAATCATTTTCCATCTCCTTTTGATTTATTTTAATCCATAAATCTAAAGAAAAAAGGTCAAATCACCTAAGCTTCACTTAAGTTAACTAAATAAGGATTAAATCTAATCTCAATGCAAGTGCCATCCTCTAGCTTTTCCCACATGCACAAATAAATCATTTAATTGATTTATTAAATCTTAATTTTCCCTCAACAAGGCATCTTTAAAGAATATTATCTCAAATTTGATTTCAATTCAAGTTGACTTGTCCCTTCCAAGATAGCATTAATTCTCCTCTTACATGTCCCCCACTAGGCATTTAAGACCCCTTCTTCTCCCTCCAACAATCCAAATTTGAAATTTGAAAAGGCCACCTAATGTCATTTATTGGCACATTCCTCAAAAATTGCACATCATTGATCCATTCACATGGTGACAAGTGGAGCTCCATGTCATTGGCTCAAGATTAGTCCCACATTCACCCATTTTGCATGTCTCTCCATTATTCTCTCCTATAAATAGAGAACTCATCCTTTGCATTTGATCATGCACAAATCGACAATTCATGCAAAGTTACTCTCTTCACATTGAGAGCTAATTTTGTTCACTTCTTCTTCAAGGAATTTTATCATTGAGCTTGTCAAGGGTTGGGAAAGGGTCAGTTTTCACAACAAAGTGACACCAATCCACTATGGGATAGGTATGCATTGTGCTTCTTTGATACTTTCAATTAGTTTATTTTGTCATTTTGTTTGTGAAGTATGGTGTATTATCTCATATGAGCATTTCTAGGTTTGCATGAACTAACCCATGTTATGGAGTTTAGAATGTGTGCAGATTTATAGGGTGCTCACATATGGCGCTAGAATGAGGGTTACAACCCATGATTTCAGTTTTAGCATTCAAATTTAGATTAAGTTTCTTTGATAGCTAATATGATAGTTTAAACACTAGATTTCAACAATTAAAAGGTTTCAAAAAGCTAATGTGTTTTGTCTATGTTAACGCATTTTGAATACATTTCTACCTAAGTGACAATCCCTATTTTATCTATGTTTTGGTTTGTGATGGGCATTAGATATTAAAATCACTATGTAGTTACATTCATTTTCATTCAGATTCTGATTTGTTTGTTATAGACAAAACAATATATAAAGATCTTCAACCTATTAGTCTTCTTGGAGTTAAAGTGATAATTTTATGTGTTGTTCCATGTAACAAACAACAAAGCCTTAGCCTTTGTATTATGTTTTTTCCATATATTCGCATCGCATAGGTGTCATAACATTTTGGTCAGGAGCCTTCACTGAAGTGCCCGATTCAATGAACAATTTACAAAGACTTGAATTGATCCTCTCAGAAGCATTGGAAAGAGTGGTCCTCCCTCTCTCTCATTTGCGGCATTTACAAAATGATTTCGATTATCCTCATCACACCTACCTAGCAAAGCTTCATACAATCTTTGTGCTATGATCTTTGTCATTAGATTTCATAGCTCTTTTTTGATACTTACCAATTGCACATAATGTCTTCCAGACTGAACGTCGCATTTCAATAGCATGTCTTTAGCATTTTCCTTCCTTGTTTAATAATAGCAACGAATAAAAGCTTGTCTAGGACACCGTAATTACCTATCTTATCATAGCACCTCCTCATTGTGCATACCCTACAAATATTCATCTCGTTTGGACTGCATTTACTCACAACATCATATCATTTGTTTCTGGCTATGAGCCGACCCACCTCCAAACAAAATCCCCCTTTGCAGTAGTATCAAACTCATTAAAGTCTTGTTTGGAATGCAATGCAAGAGTCCTTCTGTCATAAGGAAAAACATTGGTAGGGCATGATCTATAGTCATCATGCATCCTTCATCCAAGAGCTGTAGTAGAAGCCCTAGCAGGAGAGCGAAGTAACATCATTTAATTGCATAGAGAGTTTTAAATATCAAATAAGTAACTTGCACTATTTATGTTTATCGAGGAGTCATATCTTTCTTTAACGCCATCTTTCTCTCATGTCACTCTTTATTTAATATCTTTCTTGAGGTTCACCATGCACAGGAACACCATTCATCCATAGATTGTTGCTCGAATCAAAATTTAAAAAAAGTATTGCAAGTTTGAGTATTTGTTGGATCGCCGAATCTTGAGAGGTCTATATCGAGGTTCAATATTCTCTATATCCAAGTTTCACTATGTTTTCTTGCTGTAAAAACTAGCGGTAGAGGATATCATGGAAATAGATATCCAAATAATTT
>VDFB02315618.1:0-49492 GCA_007258455.2 Sequoia sempervirens | reverse complement strand
TGCAATGTTGAAGATGATTAAGTATATCTAAAAAGATTATGATATAGTGCATCTCATTAGCTATTACTAATATGATTATCTCCCAATATTGTACTTTTTAGATGGCTCCCACAACAAATGTTCAATTCTCATAAGATCATTTATATCCCAAGCACGATAAGGTATGTAGTCAATTATTCAAACATTGTAAGTGGTGACTAACAATGCTTGGCCATTTAATGTTGCACATTTGTCACAATCACAACTAAATCATATCTTCTAATTGAGGTACTAATATGATAGTTTAATGCCTTTTTCTTTTGGATCGATGCTTGTGTTTCTTACTCGCATTTGAATTTTAGAAAACTCATGGCTTTATTAGAAGATTTCTCCACTTTTTCAAATAATACAATGGAGGTCTTTTGAGTTTACTAAACATTTAAAAGCAAGGTGTATACAGTTGTTTGGTAAAACTAATAAGTCAACAAAAGTACCTCTTATTATTAAAGAAGAGTGGATTGTCTTAGGCTTACAAACCATTTGCAATGATTTTATTTGTTGAAACATTTCTATGGGGAAGATTATTTGGTAGCATTTATTCATTTATAGGCAGCCTCGTTAATAGATGTTGCTTATTTATGACGAATTAAATAACTTAATACTCATATGATTGTCTTCTTTCTATAGGAAAACGAGGAAGGTAAAAGCAAAGAAGGAAAATGAGGTGTTAAGAAAAGCGTAAAAAGGTGAAAACAAAGGAAAACAAAAGAAAGCAAAAGGTAAAGGTTAAAATCAAGCATTGGAGTTGGACAAAAATGAAAGAGAAATTGGAGTTAAAGATTCAAGCATCAAACTTGAAACCCAAAAGCATTTTTAAATGCTTTGAGCTTTCGTCACATGCCCTAATTTTCTGTTTCATGCTAACTCATCTTTAGTTTTGGGCTTTAAAATGAACATTTCAAAATGCTTGGAGAGTTTTTCGTATGCTTTGATTTTCTATTTTAGGCTAACTCATATTTCGTTTGGTGCTTTAAAATGAATTCATCATTACTTTGAGGCTTAAAATGAACATGTGTTTTTCGTGTTTCGTAATCTCTTATTCAAAGTAATCTCATCTAAAAAGGCATATGCACTTCTCTCGTGCTTCATGGTGATCTTGAGAACCAAAAGTATTTTTGATGACATTAAGTTGCATAAAAGATTACCTCCACACTTCAATTTGGGTTTAAAATTGAACAAGATCTTGTGCGAGTGTGAGTAGAGCATCATCGCGTATATTCTCTGTCTTTGTGTCGTCAAAGATTGATCGAGTTACGGATTTTGTCTTTGCTTGATTTTATTTATCCTAGAGGGCCTTCCCTAGGGGAAAATTACTCACCCAAGGGAATGACTCAACCAGTAACACTCTAAATCCAAGAGTATTTCCAACCGGGATATAAATGTGGGTATTGGATTAAACACTAGTATCACGCGGTTGGCTCTGACGAGATCGATCTGAAACGGGACTCTCGCTGTATGGGTCAATCTCCACGAACAGAAAGTCTGAAATAAAACCCTTGTTTTTAGTGGCCTATTAACCCATTCACCAAGTTTATCAAAGTGGTGCATTGGAACTCAGTTTCCAAGAAGTTACTTGCCATGTCCGATCTTGGTTAAAATATAGAGGTTAAGACTTCATTCTTAACATACCTTTATATTTTTTCCTTCGTTGCATGTAAAATCATCTCTTCTACGAAGGGCATGAGGCAAGCCCACCAAGAAAAACACACCAATTGAGCTAGGATGTTGTATTGCTTGTGAATCAGTTTGAAAACACAGTGCTTTAATCGGAAACATTGGGAAACCAACATTCAACGAATCATCAAAATAGCAAACTCTTTAGGAGAGGCAAATATCCTTGAAAAAATTCACATGTTATTGCTTTCCCTTGGGATTCATATCCTTAGAGGCTTCTAAACATTTGGATTTCATCTCAATTTTCTTCTCCTAAAGTCAACTTTAGATAACCTTTGCCTTGATTTCCTCGACTTCCGCATAATGCACTTTGTGGGATGAAAGGGAATTAGGACATTGGACATTCAGTTGAAAACCTAATCAAGAGTTTTTTTGTGGTAAAAATAATCCATTAAGCAAAGATTAAATCAATTGGACCACACATATGTGATTGGCATCTTTTGGTCATATGGTTTTCATGCAAACATTGGTCTTTTGATTTTGAATTACTCTTAGAGAAAGGCATGTTCTTCACTATCTTGGTCTAGTAAACAAGTCCTTCCTAGGTTCATTTAGGATCAAGTCAAACACTTCACCCATCCCAAGCATTTATCATCTTCATCCCACAAACAACTTTAGAGCTTTTGGAAACATCATTCTAGACTTGGGTAAATCGTCAAAATCAAAATCACCTTGTTTAGTTAGGTGTAGGGGAATGCATCCTTTCTCATACATTTAATTAAATCAGCAATCCTTTGAACAAGTTCATCCTAAGATAACATCTTACATCTTAGGGTTTACAAGTTCATTTACCCAAATCAAACCAATCAAAATCAAACCCTAAGTCTAGCATTGATCCAAAGTCCCTAAACGTTCAACACTCATATCATTTCCCCTTTTCATCCTTCATCTCATCATTGGTCCTAGGAACCTTAGAAGTCACTTTTTACAACAAGGTCAAAACACAAGGAGAACATGGAATACAAACTTGATCCATACATCATGAGTAATCCAAATCTATTGAACGTTCAAAGCCTTACAATGCCTATTGATTATCAAAACTCACACTTATACAATCCATACATGGGATAATTACCTTCTAAAAATGTCAATGGCACAACAAGGGTGAGTATGCCCAAATCAAAGATTGGAAAACATTTACTGATGGTAGATCTAAATCCAAAACTACAAGTCTGTCAACCGAACAATCAATGCATGAGCCTTCAAACGAACAACGTCATCCCACCAAATCCCTACATGCCAAATGAGAATGTACCAAGTACAAGTTTTTGAAACATGAATCCAAAAAACTTTGGGATAAATATGTTTGCAAACCATATGAATATTGTTCAAAATACAAACAAGATGTTAATGACTCCAAAACAAGGCAATGTGATTCCTAACATCAACAATGTTCAATTTCAACCTATCATGCCAAATCAGAACAATGTCCAAAATCAATTTTTCCATGATCCCATTCAAAAATCACAAGTATGCATCCCAAATCCGTGTGAACAAAAACCAAATCAACTCTATCAAGGGAGTCAAGATCAAAATCAAGAACAAATTTTGTGAGATCAAATTGCTATACTTACCAAAATAGTTGAGTCATTGCGCCAAGAGACATCTCCACCACCAGTACCCATATCAACATCATTCCTCAGTTTAGGGCTTCCCCCTTTACCTAGCACAAATCACTCCATCCAAATCAATCCACCTAACACCAATCAAGCCATCACATCAAATCCTTTGAATATACCATCGACATCGCACCAACAAATGGTATCTAATCAAATAACAACATCAATCTCAAAATCTCACGATCACTCCAAACGTATCTCAACGAATCATCACTACATCCAACACAATTCCAAATCCACCACCACCACCAAAACCAAACGCAGCAAGACAATATAACATTGCGCTAAAAGCTCACCAAGCCTACCAAAAGGCCATCCAACAATATCTAGCCACACAAAAATCAGCACAAGCCCAGGCTCAAGTGCAAGCGCAAGCTAAAGCCCAATACAAAGGCCAACAAGCAAATGTTGTTCAAAATATCAACACAACGTTAACGACTCCATGTATCAATCCCAATCAACGATCACATAATCAAGAGCTATCCATCAATGAACACATGGAAGATGTTTCTACCCCATCCAAATATCAAATCAACATAGGTCAAGAGTCACTTTTCAATCATAATCAAAATCCACCAACAATACCCAACAATGATCCAATTCAAGAAATGTCAACATCGTTTGACCCTATGGTTGAAGACATTGGAAATCCCTCCATCACAATTGTTGAAAACAATGATCAAGATCTCTCCATCGATGAGCACCTTGAAGATGTTTCCACCCCATCTGAAGATCAACTCACCATACATCAAGAGGCACTTTTTAGTGATCTATTTTAAGGAGTATTAGGATTATTTGATCCTATTGACATAATGCACGATCCATCGACCAATGATCATGACGAAAATTTCTCTACATCGCCTAATGAGTTAGAGCACATATCTCAAAAATTCATTCCAAAGCATGATCAAAATCTTCTACTAAGGTCTAGCAATGCTTCTTTCCAAGAAATGTTGACCCCCTTTGACCTCATGGTTACAGATACTGAAGGAACCTTGAATTCGACACTTGAGGATATTGAACCACTTACCATGCCTAATGACGACATCCAAGAACCATTTGTAAGCAATCCATCCTGTGAAACTGGTCCATGTCAAGAACTTGATCTAAAGCATGTCGAAAGCAACTCTGAAATCATTCAAGATCAAGAATTTGTATCTTCAAGATACTACAATAATCTAATGGACACTCTCCTATCTATGCAAAATGATCATATCCATGTAGCACATACTCCTCCATCTACCCATGAGATACTTTCTGTGGATGAACACATAGATGATCTTCATTTAGAACAGGATTCCTTTACTCTTGATATTATTACACAAAAGGGGAAAGTTATTGATTCCTATAGTCAAATAGAGTTGTCAACGTCAGGATCAGATATATCCAGAATCTAGACTAAAGACATCATGTATGAAGACATCCAACATTATCCACTCAAGGAAGTTGGTCAGGCAGAAAAAGATACTTCAAAGTCAGCAGAGCATCCAATCGAAATAACATCATATGCAGTGGTCATTTATCAGAGAATGCATTCTAAACAAGAGCTCTCATAATAGGCAGAATCAAAGCATGAAGGTGCTACTACCACCATACTAGGGGCAACTATGTCTCAAGAAAACATCAACATAGGGAGCACGAAGAGTCCTTATGATGAAACTAGTGTCAATACTACAACCAGCCACGTCATGAATCTTCATCCACCCATCACCCCATCCACAAAATGGGACCAACGTCAAAAGAAAGAATTGAATCAAAGTACAAAGAACGTTATCAAAGAAAGAGAAGCTTAGAAGCACAATGGACAAATAAAATACAAATGGATACCAAAAACTACAAAGAAAGATCATCCCTATCAAACTCCATCAGTCAAAGAAACTATGGGAAAAATAAAAAAGGGAAAAGTATCCATCAAAGATGTTCGCAAAAGCAGAAGCAGGATTTTCAAGTAATGTACAAAGTGTATCAAGCAGTTGGTCCTAATTCCATGCACACTTTCATATCCACCCATCATTGCTCATCTTCCCAAGTTTGGAGAGCCAAAGGTTCCAAACTGTCAACCAATCCATCTTTTATCCGTAAACACACTCCATCCACGCCCCCACGCATGATATCCAATTCTAAAATTGACCATGTATTAGCAATGACCCTTCATCATAAGGATTTTGAAGGCACTCTATCGCGATGTACGCACAGAGACAGAGTTAACCCTGGTATCAATAAAGCAGATCATAAATCTCAAAAGTTGCATTCAAGTGCACGTATCTTAGCAAAGAAACTTCTTCAAGCAGGATATCGATGGCACATTATGACAGGGGCATCTACGTCAGCAACACCTTGTGATTCAACATAAATCTTTCAGAAAAATACAAAAAAATCAAAAAATATGAAAATCTAAAAAAAATCAGAAAAAGGATTGAAAATAGTAAAGAGAAAAAAATCGTCCTCCAGTGAAAACTGCATGGGCAATGCTTTGGGAAAGACCATGACAAAAACTTGGAAAAAAGGTGTCATGTGTAGAATCGAGCATCTATGTTCACTAGTTCAGATGAAAGCATCTCATCCCATCCATAATAAATCCAGCATTCCATCCATCTCAGCTATAATAAATCTAGTCACCATGAGCCATTTATCCAATCCATCTTTATCCGTCTACATCCATCATCCAAGTTATCTTGATCTTGATGAAAGTTTGGGGCACACTTTATTCTTGCTTATGGTAAACACCTTGACATGGGTCAGTTTCATTGATCCTATCCTATGCAACATTATCTAAGCCATGAAGCATTATCCAATGAAGCATTCCTTTATCTGAACATTATATCTTATCACAAGATAATCCTTGGCATCCTTTCCGTGCTAACCATATCCATCTATCTGTACACCTATCCGAGCATCCACTCATTGCTTTCCATACATTGCTAGACATTGGGGGCAGATATTTACATCTTACTGCAGGAATAAATCTTGACCTATATCCTCCAACTAATGTGGTGATACGAACATTGACAAACATGAAATCAAACTGGTCGAAGCATTTGTGATCCAAAATCCAAATCACTAGCCCATGGCATATTTTGACGAGCAAATGGTCCTCATCAAGCTTCATCTTTCATCGAACATCGATCCAAACAATCACTATCAGTCGCATCTAAGTTGCACGTCAAACGTCACATCAAATCATTTGAAACAACTTTTGTTCCAAATCAAGCTTTATTATCCTGATCAATCAAATCCAATCAATCTATCACCATCCCAATCCTTGTGTTGCTTAACACTATCCTTGCATTGTTGTGCATCCTCAAAAATGTTATCCTCATCAATCCTGATCAATCAAATCCTTGCATTGTTGTGTATCCTCATCAATGTTATAATCATCATCAATCCATCGATTCGATCAGTCAACCTTAGCTTGGTCTTTAACAAAATTCCAAACAAACCACTAATATCATCACACATGTCCATATCCAAACTGTCAAAATCTAGAAACATCAGAAAATCCAAAAAACATTCAAAACATCAAAATCCAAAAACATTCAAAAAACATCAAAATCCAAAAATATCCAAAACATCAAAAAATCCAAAAACATCCATAAAATAGAAAATGTCAAAAACATTGGAATCTGAACTACGTCGTCTCTGAGCTTAAACGTAGGCAAGGCTAATCTATTGATCAGCCCCCAAGGCCCCTAGGATAGGTCTTTAGGTTAGTCTCTTGGTCAAAATCTCAACAAATCCCAAAAACATTTGAAATTTTGAAAATCAAAACATTTGTAAAACCTTGAAAAATACCAAAAAACAACCTCAAAACATTGCAAAAACTCCAAAAACATCCAAATATTTGAAAAAATCCATCTGTCTCATCTCACTTACACCTGCAATAAACACCATCCATAATAAACTGATCGTCATCCTCAACCTTTGGTGAAATAGTTAGAAACAAGTCTAGCAACTTAAAAGTGAAAACTCAAAAATGTCAAGTCTCAAGTCTAAGTCAGTACGTAAACAAGTTGGTCAATTCTTTGTGTCGATAGTCCATCATCCAAACAGCCCCATATCAATCATCTAATTACATCATGTCCTAGGATGAATCCTTCCTACAATGGGGCATATTTTATCAGAAAGAGCACTTTGGATAAACGAAATGGCGTGCCGCCATCCACTAACATGTCCTAGGATGCATCCTTCCTACAATGGGCATTATCTTTTGGCAATAGTTTTGGTTCCTATCCTTGACAACACATTCCCTTTTGGTTAGCAGTATTGAAGAACATCAACTTGTTTGTGTACTTTATCTTTTTCTTGTGACTTATCTTATTGCGCTCAGTCCAAGGATCTCTCGATGATATCTGAATGAAGGATTTAGAGAGATAGGAATGGGGCAACGATCATTATCCTTTTGTCTGCTATGCTTGTTGGATGTTCTTGTAAAATAACCTTGGAAAATAATTTCTTTGTTAGATATGTATAGAGGATGTTTTGGACAGCTTGTTGATTATTGCATTGATTGGTTATACCTTTTTGTGTTTTGGTCTGAGGTGTTTGAAACTTCTAAAGTGCATCCTAGCAAGGTTTCCGTATGTCAGGTGTGAACAAGAATACTCCTATCTATTTGTCACGTCAAATTCCATCACACTAACTACCACGCCATCCTGGTCCTTTATACCTTGATGCATCCTCTTTATGCGTGTTATCAAACATAAGGTAAGTAACCCTTTTAAAATCCCAATCCTTGATAAGCAAATCATCCATCTATCATCATCATTTCTCATAAAGTTGGCTTGTTGGATCCTCTTGTCATCATCTAAAGTCTTCTTTTCCGCCCTAACATCACATCATGAATAGTTAATCATCATCACCAATGCATCCATCATGCATCCATCTTGCATCCACAAACCATCAGCATACCACATATCATTCATATCATACATAATAGGAAACATCAATCATTTCACATGCATTGCATTTGCATCATCATCATAATAAAGATCTGCTAGTCTAAGCATCTGCATAAATTATCCATTGCATAATCACAACATATCACATCATCAATCTCATCCATCTCATATCATATCATCATTTAAGTTGTTTAGGATAACATATATTGGTTATACTAAGCATCTTAAAACCATCTCATTTGCATCATCATCTATAACCATCCATTTTGAACCTCTCTATCACGAGATCGACCCTCAAATTGAATCTTTTTGCTTGATCTCTCGAGGGGGAAATGTACCAGTGTACTTTCCGCTGGGGCATCTGAAAATTTTTTAAAAAATTGAATTTTGATTGCGGCAAGTTTATTCTTTGAACCAACGCAACAAGTACATTGCTTCAAGGAGGGGAAAAATGTAGACACGCAAAATTGACATAATGCATTCGATTAGGTCATATTCATCCATTCAACAAATAAATCAAGTTTATTTATCAATCTCCTAAAGTCATCAATTTAAATTAAATAAATCAAACTTGATCCTATCATCATCCTTTTAATTAAATAAATCAAGCCTTTTATTTAATTAAATCCGAAATCACCTTCCATCCTTTTTTATTTAAATAAATCAAAATATTGAAGTCAAATGGGTCAAATAAATTAATCTTCATCTAAGCTAATCTAATCCTGATTAAATCTAAACTAATGCATGTCACATTCTCTAGATTTTCCCACTTGCACAAATAAATCAATTTATTCATTTATAAAATCAACATTTTCACTCAACATGGCATCTTTGACGAATATTCCATCAAGTTTGAATTCAAAATAAAGTGGACATGTACATCCAACAAAGCAATTAATGTCTCTTACATGTCCCTTGCACAAGTCAAACTCAGCATTTACTCTCAAATTCAAATTTGAAACTCCCTCTCTTGGGCACATTTCCCAAATCTTGCACATTCCTCATCCTATCACATGATGACAAGTGGCCTCATCTCATTAGCCTAATCTTTATCCCACATTTCTCTCTCATAAGCATTCTTTCAACTTGATAATCTATAAATAAAAGGCTTCATTCTTGATCAAATCCTCCACAATCTTAGCATTTCAACTCCACAATCTCCACAATCTTTATGCAAGGTCATTCTCTTAAACTGAGAACTGATTTTATCCATTTAACATCTTAGCATTCCATATCATTCTTCATAGCATTTTCATCATGGAGCTTAAGCAAGGATTGGGAAAGGGCTTCTTTCCATAGAAGCACCAATCCACTATAAGATGTTGGTTTGATTGTTAGAATGATGTTTTTATATGTTTTGCTTGCGTCTTTTGCATTATTCTTGTGATCAAATGAATCTTATAGAGAATCTTTTGTTTGCTTTGGTTTACTAACAATGCTAAGGGATTTTGTTTTTTATTTAATGCAAATTTAAGGTTCTACACCCGATAATATAAAGTCCGATAATATGATTCCTTTGTCACCACATCTCGATAAATCTGTGCAAAAATAGTCTGTCCTTCTACAGCCATTGTGACAGCCTCCAACTATTGCCTCTTACTAGTCTCCTTGGCCAACTATATTTTTGCATCCTATCAGATCTGACACTCATGGTCTCACTCCCCAATCAGTGTCTATACCTACTACCTCATCTGGTCTCTCTCCATCGTGAGGGCCTAAATCTGGGCATCTTGGGGGTCTGGCCCTGGTGGTGGATGTTGTGGTGGTTGCGATGGTGGTTATTGTGGGACCTGTTCCACTACCTGATCATGCACATCCTATCCACCTTTCCCTTGACCTTGTTGAATAGGTTGATCTTGTTGGCCCTGATCCTATTGACCCTGTCCTCTTCCTAAGCCTACCCCTCGACCTATGGGTCTCCCTCATGGGGTAACCCCTTCCTGATCTATCAATCTAAGTGGAGGCATGAACCATGCATCATAGGCTGGCTTCATCTGTGCATCTTCCTATCCCCGATCGTATACCCATGGCCTAGCCACAAGCTATTAAAACTCATCAATCACCACCTATGGATCAATATGGGGACCCCATGTGGCCTTCCTCATGGTGCTCACAAAAATAGTAATGTAATCTTGTGTCAATGCATCCTGCACCTCCCCGAACTGTCATGCCACTCGATCAAGCAAGTATCGCTCTATCATGGTGTGCTCATGACCTTGCATGAATTGGGGATGTCAAGCATAGAATAGTTGTTTGTGGTCATCATACCAGATAGGCATCTAAATCCATGGTTTTCATCTAAACACTATCATATCATCAATGACCCTCCTCTAGTAGGGGATCCCCAGCTAACTTATATGTTGTAATATAATCTGGCCCCTGTATCAAAAGACCATGGGATCATCTAGGTCCACATCTACCATATGGACTATCAATCTAAGCATGGCTATATGCTCCCATTCTTAGATGTGTAATAATGTAATGTTGGCACCAATACCTTTTCCCTAGAAATAGACAAACTAGTGCATATCATGGTAAAATGAGGCCAACATAACTGGGCCCCATGCGAAGAGGATTCGCCTATAGATCATCCTATGCCCTATGCCATGTGAGTCCCCATTCGAGACTAAATCCTCTACCTCACCTATCTAGGGAAACAATCCCAGAGATCAATGCGCTAACTATCAATCTGAATATAGGGGAGTTCCCTTTGTACATCTCTAAATCAATTTGTGAGTTTGCCAGGATGAAACTGTCCTGATGAAGAACCTCATGACATGTGTCATACCTAGCATTTGTGTCATAGATCACTTGGTCCCCATTGATTGAAAACCACAATATCTTCCACATGTCCTCTAAGGTAATTGTCACCTTGGCAGTGGGGAGGTGGAAGGACGATGTCTCACTATGCCACCGCTTGCACAATGTTGTCATCATCGCTAAGTGTGTCCTAACCATGAGAATGTATGCAATAAACCACAATCCGATCTCCCTGAGGTGTTCCTATTGAATAAGATCCAAATCATCCAACTCCCCCAGCAATTTGAGCCAATGCTTGCACAACATCAATGGCTGGACAACCTCCTACATCCACGAAGTGCACAACATCAAAATTTGGCTAAAAATGACAAAGGTTGGAGCTTTTTCACCCCCATTGTTTACAATAGCGTCACTATAATTATTTTTCCAAATAGCATTGCCACTATTCAAATCCAAGGAAGCATCGCCCTAGATAATGGTGTTGCCATAATTCTTGGCATTGCCCTACCCAAATATTTCCTAGCGTCGCCAAGTGCATTTTGTCACTATAATTAATTTGAAACCCTAATTCCAAATCTTGGGAAGCATCACCATTTACAATAGTGTCACCAAAATTGGTAAAAGCGTCATTGGAATTCCTAAAAGCATCACAATAAGGCAATGCAAAACTTGACCTAACTTCGACGCCTAATAAATTCAAAAAAAACAAATTACAAGGAAAGTTTCAATTTGTGTACTGGTGGTCTTGCACCTAGAGGCCACTAGTACTCTCGAACTCAATTGGAAATGTGTCATGGAAGCATGTGACGAGCCATTTCGTCAAAAGGTCATAGCTCAAAATGTAGAAAATCTCTAAAGTATGAATGCACAAATGAACTAAAAGTAACCCTTTATCACATATTTATGCCTAAAAAGCAGGGTTTTTTTCCTAATTTGAGAGGAAAGCTAGGTTTTTGAGCTTGTTCATCTAATTTTCAAATCATGGGGCATATTTTGAGATGTTTTTTGTGTTTTTGAGCTCGTTTTCGCGTCCCTGAGCATGTTTTTTGCACCTGAATCAATGTTTTATCTTTATCGAGGGATCAACCCAAAATTCAAAAAAAAATCCCGATCTCTCAAGGGGGCAGGGTACCAGCTTAATTTCCTTCCATTGGAGCAATAGGGGGCATCCAAAAATCAGGAATTTAAAAAAAATTATCTGATTAGTAGTTTTAATCTGAAAAGCATCAATCTTTGAACCAATGTAATAGGTACCTCACTTCAAAGAGGGAAAAAATGTAGACACTTAAAAATGTCATGAATGATATTACACACTTGAATTTGATCACTAACTTCATTTCATCCTGAATTTCATCCTCTTTTCGCCTATTTGATTAAATAAACCTAGTTATTTTATTAAATGCATCACTTTCATCTATTGATCTAATTAACCTAATTAGGTTAATTCCTACCCTCACACACTAACATTTAATCTATTTTAATTGAATAATGCAAATTATTTAATTTAAACCCTTTCCTTTATCTCCTCTCATTTAATTAAATAATCTAAATCATTTAATTAAATGTCACAACCCCTTTTTCATTAAATAAACTAATTATTTAATGGGCATCCTATTATTCTTCATCTTGCACATTAAAATTTAGTTTTAATTACTAAATTGCTAATTTCCTCACCCATCTACTTGCATAGGGAATATTTGAAAGGAATATTCTCCTATTTGGCTCCAAAAAGGAAATGTTTTCTTTCAAACAAACTTTGTAACAAACTTTCAAAGTTGTTACAAAGTGTGTTTGTTTAAATCATTCTCAACCCTTGATGCTTTCTTTGATCCATGTGATCTTTGATTCTCATCCATTGATGAGGATCCTTGATCCATGTTTCACCCTTCATTTATTATTGACCATTGATTGATCAAATCGATCTCATCCATTGATTTTTTATTTGCTCTCCTATAAATACATCACCATTTGGCAAGAAATGGATCCACCTTTTCAGAGTAAAGTTATGTTGTTGAAATTCATACTCACTCGCATCCATATTTAGCATTTGTTATCATTTTAGATTAATCTTCATCCATATTAGCTTAAGCATCCATTAATGCCTTCCATTTTAGTTTAGCTTGCATCCCTTTTCAGCATAGTTTGTATCCATGGCTTGCATATTTGAACTTTGTTTCCATTTAGCATAGATTGCATCCATATCCATCAAGTATTTTGGCATTTAGCACTCATCTTCATGATATTAAACTAGTTTTGCATCCACATTTCACACATATTTTATCAGTTTCATCGGTTTTTATGAAAAAACCTGATTGGAACATCTCATATTATCCAAGGGATTGAGAAAGGGTCGCCATTCCACATCAATGCGACACCACTCCCCAATCGGAGAAGATTTGAAGTCTTAGAATAAGTTTCTATTATGCTTTCATGTTGATTTCATGTTAGTTTAATGGCTTCTTAGTTTCTTTGATAATTTCATATATCTCATTGGGATCATGGCTTGGGGGATTAAATATAGCTTAAATTCATTTGGATCTGGTTTGTTTAATTCGCACATGACTATGGTTACAACAATCTAAAAAAATTGTTGTAACTTGCTAGGGCCTAGGTCGTACTCTCCCAAAAACCTCCCAAAATATTAGTTTTTTGCAACCTTGAGAGTGAATTTGTGGAAACCCTAATTTGGTAATAAATCACTATTTCTAATTCAAAATATCTAAAATTTGGACAATATGCTCATCTATTACTTCTTTTGAAACCCACTAAAAATTATGAACAAACTTTGTAGTATTTAAGAGATATTTGTTGGAAATATGAATGAATAATACCCCAAATGATGTTGTGCACACATCAAAGGATCAAACCAAGAAAGACATCATCCAAATGAACAAAAAAGTGTTGCAACATGAGCAAGAAGACAATTTGATCAAATGATGATCTATGATGAATTGATCTAGAATATATGAGATGATTTACAAATGTAAAAGCACCTTGTGTATATAGGAAAGGTGAGAGGAGGTAGGATAACCACCTTGGATGCAAACATTGAATGCCTAATGCATAATTTTAAATGCACAAGTGAAATATTAAATGCCTAGACAACTATAAGCTAATTAATGAGGCATGGCCCCATTATAAATAGTTTCTAGAAATGACACCTAGGAAACTTAACTCCTAATTAAACTTATAATAATGTGAATAATTAGTTAGGAAATAACCCCATTCACACTAACACTCCCCCCCCCATAAGTGCAACTTAGGGAGTGTAGTTATTATGCAAATGATGCAAATGCAATATGGGTCCCGGCAACAAGGCCATGTTAGGTACCTATGTACAACTAATCAATGCGACTAATCTCTCACAAACAGAGTAAAGGAGAAAACTCGGTGGGAAGAAAATCCTCTCCAAAAAAGAGATAAAATGAAAATCATGTACAAGTGATAGAAGTGATGTATGGAGGTCTCAACATCGATACCCCCCAAGAGCTACATCCATCACAAGAATGCAATATAATATAATCAATAGCCCCCCATAAGAGGGAAATAGAGAGACTATATAGCCCCCTCATAATGTGTAATTTCCTACAAAAATGTTAAGTTCTTGAAGAAAAAACATGATCCAATGTTGGAAAACAACTTGTCTCCCTTTCAGAAGAAATAAAACCAAGTACAAATGCAGGAATGTTTCCCATTCCAGATAGGAATTGAAGAAAGGAAGGATTAATATGGATGATGGTGATGTCTCTAAAAGTTTTCATGTGTCTCCTTTTCCACTGATTATGAAGATGTCTCAATCAAATTAGGTACATGCCCAATCAAAGAAGAAGGTGACAAATAAGGACTATGTGAAAATTGATGGTGAACAATATCTAGAGACAAAGATGGTTTAACAACATTTGTGCAATGGTTGTCATCAAATAGGAGAGATAACCCCTCAAATGTGTCCTCCAAATCTAAAATGTGAGATTCCACAAAAAATGATGCAATGTTTGTCAAATAAGAATCCCAATTAGGATGACAATGAGATACTTGTTATAATGAATCACTAGAATTTCTTAATGAATAACCAACATAAGATGAGTGGTCCTATTGAACATGAATGATAGAAGTCTCAATCAATGACTGCACAATGAATCAATGAAGGTGAAGGCACATCAACTATCTCTGATGGAGAAGGATTATATGAAGAAACCTTGTCATCCTCATCTGAAGATTCAAAGTACTCCAAATAATCAAACTCCTAAATAGTATCACCATCATAGGGTATCCTATCTAAAAACTGAAGAGGCACAAGAAAATCTGAAACAGGATCATCTGGGAATAGCTAAGTATTAGGATCTCCATGTATCTCCCAAATTTTAGTCCAAAGAGTATGAGGACACTCAAAATGATCAATAGCATTCAAAATGGCAACATCAATATGCATTACAATAACCTCTAAGACATTGTACCTTCTGTAACTCCAAGCAAAATTTTGGATACCTTTATATGGAGGGGGTATTAAACCATACAAATGTGGCAACAACTAAAGTGATTGGAGATGGTTTATGATGCAATATCTCCATCATTTATAGTTTCCCCTTTCCAACATAACCAATGAAGGATGAAATAAAAACCCCATAATAAACTATGATTAATCTCCAAGATTACAAAGACATTGACCTTCGACAACAATTAGTAACTTTCAAATATGATGTGCAACTAAAAATGAAGCCTCCTAATATAAATAAACCTTATCCAACTTGCAGTATGTCCAAGGTATCAAGCAAATGCCTCAAATTGCAAGAACTCAGTAAAATGTACCTGGGGTTGAATCTAAAAAAATAGATGGAAAAAATGAGAGCTCTAAATCACCTTTGCAATGTCGCTAGAATCTCCAAAATCCAACAAACTAGTGAAAAGATACAAGCTCGGGAGTCCAAAAGGGAATCTTCACTTCAAGTTGCAATAAAATATTCTAGGAGTAAAATATGATAATAATACTTACACCATTGGAAAGTGCTCGGAACTAGATTTCCAATGATACCTTGTTTTCAAATATTTGATACCCGAGTCAAAATTTATAATGATTTTAAGAAATTTTCCTAATTAAGACATGAGAGAGCTTCTGTGATGGTCATTTGGCCATCAAATTTAAGATCGTCACCCAATTTTTTGAAAAATCGTCAAAATACATTTACTTCAAAATATGAAGTATTTTCTATGAAAATGAGGGGTTTTGGGCCTTCCATACACAATGAAAGGGTCGAATCTGACCCAATCTGCTCCAAAAAATAGCTACCTCCAAGATGATGGCAACTAGCCTGAAATGCAAACCCTCCAACCTACAATAAAAATATACTCAGCTCAACTTTCCAATTTGAGATGAGCTTTGCATGGCCTATGCTCTGATACCATGTTGGAAATATGAATGAACAATAACCCAAATGAAGTTGCACACACTTCAAAGGATCAAACCAAGAAAGACACCATCCACATGAACAAGAATGTGTTGCAACATGAGCAAGAAGACAATTTGATCAAATGATGATCTATGATGAATTGATCTAGAATATATGAGATGATTTACAAACATATGTAAGCACCTTGTTTATATAGGAAAGGTGAGAGGAGGTAGGATAACCACCTTGGATGCAAACCTAAGTTACCAGTTTAGGTTTGGGGATGGGTGCGGGTACAAGAACCCGATACATGGGTATGTGAAAAAAAATTAAGGGTTTGGGTACGTATGGGTATCTGTGTGTGTGTGTATATATACAAAAAAAAAAGAGAAATATACAAAATTGTAAAACTAAATCATTTCATAGTATGATACTTGATCATTGATCAATGCCAAATGCCAAAGATAAATATTAAATGCCAATTGATAGTTGAAAAATATTCAAATAAGCCATATCAATGATATCATATATATCTATGTTCACGATTCCAATGGAAATCATCACAATTACTAAATTATAAAATGTAGTTCATGAAACATGATTCAATGTTCATTGTTCATCAATCATCAAAAGGATTATAAAAAATGAAAATCATCGTGACTTGGATTTTCAGCGGCTTCAACTTCAAGATCATCATCATTTGAACCTAAAGTGGTTCCACTTGCACTAGATGCACCATGTACTATGTCATAATTATCATCCACATCATCCATAGTTGCTCTAGCAAGATCCTAAATGGTTGCATCCAAGTCAGCAGACTCGAGTCCTATATCCAAAGCTTTGTTGCCCCCTACTTGTATTGAGGATCCTTACGTGACAGAAGATGCAAATTGGAATGAATATACACCAATTCTTCAGCTCTTTTTGCAGCCAACCGGTTATGCTTCACTGAGTGGATAAAGGAGTATGTACACCAATTCCATTCAGCGACAGAAGAGCTTGCAACTTGGAGAGAAAACTGACAAAATAAAAAATAAAAAATGCAAGATAAATTCAAGAATGTTAAGTGTTAAATTCTACAATACAAGTTACAAAAAAAAAAAACTTACTTGTGAGAGGATCTTGATTGCAAGAGGTTGGAGGTACATATCTTTCCCATGGAGGTACCACCATGTAATAGCATCCATTTTGTATTGGTCTTTGACAATAGAAGGGGTATGATTTTGTCCTGAGATAAACAATCCAAATTCTTTCATAACACTTGTCTGCACTTTTGGATTAGTGAAGAGTCTACTAAATGTCCTCTTATACCCATTAGCAACTTCATAATCTCTATATGGCAATATTCTCCTTGGGATAGAAAGTACTTCTATGGTATAGTACCTCGAAGATAGGGCATATGCAAGGAGGTCCAATGGTGTTGTCATCTTCCGTAGAGGGCATAAGAAAGAAGGGATGTTTGGAGGCCATAATTGTCTAAGAGGGTAATGTCATTGTTTTTTTCTTTCCGAAACTATAACCACATTGTTTTCTTTTTGCAATCAATTTGTTAGCATATGCTTGTTCTTTTATAAATCCTGCTATTTGACCAACAGTCAACCCCTTCTTATCTAGGCCCTCACAAATATTAATCCCTTTACCACCAAGGCCCATAAAATGAAGTTTCACTTGGTAATAGGAGCTATTATATTGTGCATTGCAAAAATTACACTTCCAAACAAACCCCCCACCTCCAAGAAGTTATGAAATTCTTGTGGTATGTCTCCATAAAGGAGATCCTTTATCAATTTTGAATTTTTGACTTCCCTCCCCACTCACTGAACTTTGACTACTAGCCATTGTTGCAATCTATAAAAAAATGAAAGAAAAAGCATACTTGAAAAAATTCATCAAAGGACTAAAGAATAGGGTTTAAATGCATGCTTTAAACACTTAAATCTCCTTTGTGGAAGCTATTTGGCACTTCACAATCGATATCCTTCAAATACAATCACCTCCCTTCAAAATGCCAAGATGGAGAGAAAATATGGTGAGAGAAAAATGAAAGGTAAAAATGAAATGTATGTGTATTTGAAGGCCTCATATTGGGCCATTTTAGAGTTGGGAGGAAAAAAAATGTTTTTAATCAAGTTTGGGCCCACTTTTTTTGACTTGGACCATG
This sequence comes from Sequoia sempervirens, assembly GCA_007258455.2. Taxonomy (NCBI): domain Eukaryota; kingdom Viridiplantae; phylum Streptophyta; class Pinopsida; order Cupressales; family Cupressaceae; genus Sequoia; species Sequoia sempervirens. The sequence continues at coordinate 30,957 of VDFB02315618.1, read as the reverse complement.
GGTTTACCCGGGTTCGTGTTGGGTGCACACAAGGTGTGCGCCTAGCACTGTGGGTTTGCATAGGTGCGCAGGTGTGCGCACCCTAGCAAACCCATAATGTTGGGCATGCACCCTGTGCGCACCCAACACGTACTCGCAGAAAAACTCGAACCAAGTTCAAGGCCTGCAGGTATGAACCTTGCATCTTAGATGCAAACATTAAATGCCTAATGCATAATTTTAAATACATAATTGAAATATTAAATGCCTAGATAACTATAAACTAATTAATGAGACATGGCCCCATTATAACTAGTTTCTAGAAATGACACCTAAGAAACTTAACTCCTAAGTAAACTTATAATAATGTGAATAGGTCCTCACTAATAACTAGTTAGGAAATAACCCCATTCACACTAACAATATTCTCTTTCCAAATAAATTAGGAAAAAACCCTAATTCTACAATAAATGGCTCAATTTTACTCCAATTCCTCTGAAATTTGGATTGTAGCTTCTTGAATATGTTCTTCAAAAACACTTTAAAAATTAGAGATAAATTAACCAAAATTAGAGAGATGTAATCCTCCCAAAATGACATCTAATATTAAGAAAACGCCTTGCCTCTACGGTGCCAAGATCATGCTTTAATACTTGTAATGAAATAAATTATACAATAGAAGACTATGATAGAAAATATGTTGTAAATACTTGATAATAACTGAGAATAACAAGCCACTTCGAGGGGACAAACCTCCAAATATCTTCAATGAGAACACAACTCACAATATGATGATGAAATAAAACTCACTACCTCCTATATATACTTTATTTATGCCTAAGATATCACCCATGCCGACTTAGCTAACCCTATATAAGCCCTAGGCTAACCTAATTAACTAAATAACAATATGATAATGATAATATGACTTAATTAAGAGTTAAGATAGCCACAAGTTGACTATTCATAACCCAATGTACTCTAATATTGAGGGTGTAGTATATGTATATATATATATAGTTACACTTTTATTGAAAGGTTATTCGAATCTTTGAAATTGTGTTTGATTCTCTTTTATGATTTTTGTATATTTGGTGATAATCAAAATGTTTGAGAAAGAGGTGTGTGAACATACAACCACATAAGATCTACTCGTAATTATTTTATTAAATATTTGGTCAAAGTAATGCAAAATCAATGCTTGTATTGTTGGTTCACCATGTCTAAAGCTACAAATTAGTCAGATGTATAATGCGTAGATAGAGTGTATCTAGATGATGTATGATAGATTATTTGCATTAGTACACAACACTAGTTCTTAGATGACTTGATGACCTCAGAGATTCCCTGGATTCGCTACTCTTGCGAAGGGTAGGGCCCCTTCCAGTAGGAAGATGTATGGGGAACCGTTGGTTTGTGGTTGGAGGAAAAGCGCTCGGGTGATTCTCTCCCTCTTGTAGTTGAATGCCAAGGACTTGGATTATTAGAGAAATATTTGATTTCACATAACTTTATATTGATTATTGTAGCTTGGAATTGTAATATAATCTTTAAAAATAATGCATTATATTATTATAGAGATATGGATCTCTACATCCAAGATGAGACAAGAAATTTAATTGAAACAATGGTTTTTATTAATTTATATGTCATCCCGATGTTCCTAAAGGAAAATGCAATTCACTGTTGTAAAATTTCTATTGATAGAAATTGAAAATTGAAATACTTATGTTACCTAATATATGAGTAGATTTACTCTTTTATTTTATTTAATTTTATGCTATCAAAATGAAACTATTGCAAGTTATGTAGTCAAAAATAAATTATGGTGTTTTGATCAATGGACTAGTTGGGTTCATTATAGATCGTCTCTCCTTAACATGGCTTGGTTTTTTTCTTCTTTTTTGTGATGCTTAGCCACATTGATTTCACTATTTTCCTTTTCTACTTCATATCTTCGCTAACCACTTAAGAGATTGCTATTGAGTTTTTTTTATGTATCTAAAAAAAATTCCTTATAGGAAGAGGAATGGACTTTGAGGGTTGAGGAGGGCAAGGTACCAATAGGTGGAATAAGAGGGGAAATGGGAACAAGAATGGTGAGTTGTGAGGAAATAGGCAAGTGTGATGGAACTAAAGGTGGAGGTAGATGCGGAGAAGGTGATGGAGTGGGTGAGACCCCAGATGAAGGAATATAAGAAATAGGGTTTGAGGCAAGTGAAGGAGACTTCTCCTTTGTTACTAAAGTGGTGCCACTAGACTCTAATACACTCCCTTTATTTGGAAATATTGGAGTGTATGTGTAAGGGTAGAAATTCTCATACATGGAAGAGATGTTACCCTATTTTTGTAATGATTTGATCCTTTTTTTAGGTTGTGAGTCACCTTTGTGCTTCTATAATAATCTTACTAGCTTTTCTCTCTTCCAATTCACTAGCAATAATTTCTTTTGGAACCCGATTGGAAGAAGCACTTGTATTCTCATTCTAATTAAGCTTTGTCATCTTTATTTGTATCTAGTTAAAATTTATTTGGATCATTTTCCCATGTCTATGCTCTAAGGAAATAATAGAAGGATCAATATAATTTATTATTGGGAATGAATTTGTGGCTAACCCTTTATGATCATGAGTAGGTGATCTCACTCATTTTTCTTCTACAAGCTCCTCACAACATTAAAATAGGTGGTATGTTCTTACTAAGTGTAAATAAAAAATAATTCCCTTCTCTAACTTGAGATTATTTCACACAATTTGCCCAAAAGTCTTCTAGGTTAAGCACACGAATATACATTTCATTAATTTTTCGATGATGGAACACCTTAGATCAAATGATGAACTGGCTTCAAATGCCTTGATGTTATAAATAGAAATATTTCTCAACACTTTTGGCATGCTCACTTTTTTTGCAAGAATAGTGCCCAATGGTGATGGAAAATTATATTCCCCCTTTATGCCTAGATCTTATAATGAAATGAACTTCCACTATTTTTCTATTTAATTCCAATAAGAGAATTGTATCATTAAGGTACATGGGCAACATAAGAGGAATCTCACTAAATCCTATGACCCTAGTGTAGGTGAATTTCAAGAACTAAATGAACCAATACTAATATTCATAAATTATTCTCTTGGCATCTTTTGAAAGGTGTTTTTTTATGATCTCTCAATGCCCATAATCAAGTTTTCAATAAATGTGACATTTTCTTTCCTATAAGGACTAAGAACTACCACACTATAGCTAGGGAAAATTATTATAGATAAGGTTAGTGGGTCCATATTCACCCCTTTGCTCAAGTCTTAGAAAATCCTTTTGCCAATTTATACACCATATGTGGCATCATTTAAACTCACATTTGAGTAATTGTATCTAGCTACCAATGTATGTTTCCTTGATGAGAAAAGCCTAGGTAATCTTACAATTTGTATTTCTAACCATGTTCATTATGTAGAACATCCATAGATGGAATGTTCTTTCCTTTGGCCTTCCTATTATCATGTTTAATAATGTGATAATGATGCCAACATTATGAGATTCTTTGCTTCTTTTAGGTTTGTGCAACAACCTTTAAACCCTCTTTCTGTTAGCTAACCAATGATGAGAAACCTACTCCAAACATGCCTCTTTATTTAAATCCCATTGTGGCTAACATTTAGTAATATTAACCTTAACAATAACAACAACAACATTGATGAGAATGCATATAGAATCGTTAAAATCCTTTAGGTGAATCTAGCTAGTATATAGCCATCAAATTTTGTGATTTCCCTTTTACCTCGACTATAAAAAAAAATCGTGTCACAAGAACAAGATGAGAAACCTATTGCACCTATAACCTAACATAGTTTCAACAAAATATGTGGCATCGTCCCTATAAATCATTGAGGAGAAATAAGGGACACCATGTGTTTTAAAATCCAAGGAATGGGTAATCTCTCTTGGATTGCAAACTAAAAAGATAAATTCAAATGAATCAAAACACTCTAGAACAAACTTAGAAAACCATCATGAAGTTCATAATTTTTTTAAAAAGGGAATCTAAATTTGATAGGATCGTCAGCACATGGGTTCAAGGGTTGTGCTTTTATTTTTTAATAGGACTAGGAATTAGATGAAAATAGTGAACAAGTGGTGGTCATGGCAACCAATCACTTTTGAATTTAATTGCTTCCCTTAGTGGGTAGCAATCACAGAGGAACTATCTAGGGAAAAGGGGCCCTAGAAGGGTTGTGTATCTACAAACAGTTCACATCAAACCTAATTTAAAAATAGAATTACATATATATTATGCATTGATCTCATTTGGAAATGGTGTATGCAGACAATCTAGGGAATGAAGAATGTTCTCAATATGTAGGTGTTCGAGGTTGGGGCTTAGGGAGTGTTCAAGAATGATTGTGTCAAATAAATTAATAATACAAGATAATCATTCAAGAGAACCATTCAATTAAGTGGGGGAGGGGTGGGAAATAATAATTTTTAACATAAATCTCAAGATAAAATATATTTTTTGTATGCTTGTTACATCCCGATATTATAGCTACTATTGTATAGGGCAATTGATTGTAATGTTTGAATCTTGGTGATGAATAAAACATGGTTGATCTCGTTAGTAAATGAATGAGTTATGTTTAAATGATGGTTTCATTTGATTGTTACTACTAAATGATTTAGTTTTGGTTAAATATTGCAAACAATTATGGAATAATGTTATTCTAACTTGTGAGATGTTTTTACCTTGTTATGAGCATATGTCTGTCGATGTCATGTCATGATGTGCAGGTACGAAGACTGTTCCTCCGGACAGAGGAGAGACATCATTCGGGGAGGAACTTGGTCGGGTAAACAGTAACAATTACCAAATTGAGCATACACACACATTCTATAGATTGAGTAAGCCACGTCTGTTTGTCGAGATAACGGTAAGTCATCCATAGGCTTGTTTATTGACCATAAGGATTTTGAATTCACTTCTTTATGCTTTAGGGAGGTGATTGTTTAAATGTTAGACTTGCTATACAATGACCCAAGTATGAATAATGTGAATGTTATGTATGGGAACGCATGTACATCTATACATTGTGAACACGTATTTATATGTACAGACATATCAATACATGTGTACGTTAAGCAGACGGATATGCTCATACACGTGTGTCGACATGTATGTACACATACATACGTATATACAGGTGTATATATGTACACATTCCGTCTGATATTTGTAGTGAAAATAATATTTAATAATATTGCCTAGCAAAATTACATAAATATTTATGTATTAATGTATATATTAACAATGTGGTTATATTTATGGATATATATACATAAATGCATAAATGTAAATGTATTATATATTTATATATTTAAATATATGTATTAATATTAAGGTAAAATTTACATATATATAAATATATATATAGATCACGATATAATGTCGGAAAATATATATATTTATATATTTAGAAATATTACACCTAATTAAAATACATATATGATTAAATATATAAATGATTAAGATGTGAAATGTATAAATTAAATTGAACACAAAGGATTTAAATCCTTTAGCAATAGTGAAATATTTCGATTTTAATCTCATTATGGAAAAATTGTGCCTTTTGTTTGAGATAATCAAATCAAAGAGAAGTTGAATTGTTTATAATGAACATTTGAAATATTTAAAAAGAGGAAAGAAATGTTTTAATCATGAAAATCGCATGAAAAAGCCACGCACAGGAAATAAACACGTCTGAAGCACGCGATTGGAAAAACTGGTCTTTGAATGGCGCAAATACTGATCTCAAGACCATGAAATGGCAACGTGGGAACGTCTGAGACTTGACCTTTTCATTTGGAAACAAACTTCCTGGTTTATAGCAACAATATAACCTAAAGAAAACTAAAAATTCCTTGAGCTGTCAATCCGCCATATGAGAGTTGAAGAATTCTTAATTTGTTGGCTTAATAGGAAGTCGAATCACCTTCAATTTGATGACTTAGGGTTAAAGAATCTGCCAAATGTCTTTTTGACTGTTTCTGAGCATTGTGTTGTCATTTGGCATGCCTTCATAAGTGGAAATCTGTTGCAATTCGGGCCTATATATATACGCCCTTTCATTCATTGAAAATACACACTTTTGGAGCAATCTGAGTTTACTATTTTTATTCCATATCCATTTCATTGTACTGTTTGAGTTTCCTGTATTGCTGAGTTTGATAAGCACAGTAAATTATTTCCAGCATTTACCGGTCACAGTGAATTAAGTCATTTTGAGTTTAAAGTGAGGTATTTGTATAGCTAAGTAGGAATTGAGTGGTGGAAACACATCTGTGAGAAGAGATATAGGAGCTCACTATAGAGTGAAATACTTTCATAAAAGAAGCCATATTTAGCTGAAACTCCGGAAGCTTATTTGAAGAAGAAATTAAAAGAGCAAGTCTGGAAGGAGAAGCTTTAAAATCAGGCATGAATCTTCCTATTATATAACTTTTGTTTAAAGTGTTGTTTATTTTGCGTCTTGTGATCGGTGCTTTCAATTAGCTTTAATAGGAAAGAACCAATTCGATGAATAAAGCAATGCATTAAAGGAAAAAATGTGTAAAGGATTCAATGATTAAGGGGAAAATTGTGAAAAAGGGATTATTTGGGTTAAAAGTTTAAGGGATTAGATTATTTCTCTTGCATTAAAACGAAATAATGGAAAAGATAAAAGGGAAGGATTTATTTGCATTTTGAATGGTTATTGCATGTTGTGTATGATCTCTATATATGGAGAATACGTAGACGTACTTATTATATCTACTAGGATCGAAATGATGGCAGAATCAAGTGAAGTCTTTTAGCTTAAGTTATTAGGATAACTGAGACAAGTTAAATACTCCTAGGATATAGAATTCCTAGTTAGAAGGATTGTTACAAGACACTTGAATACTGTTTTCATTTCTAGTAGGTTCGTGTGATTGTAGGATGTCTGGGATGACAGTTTTACCCGTTGAAGGACAAACCTATGCGTAGAGTAAGGAAGCCTTAAGTCAAATCGGCCCTGAGTAGTGTTTATGATAAATGACCTTCATTCGAAGTACTGAATGTGAATACTTTGGCCAAAGTAGTGAAAGGTACGACATCCACCTAGATGTGAGATAGTTGAGACTACACTGTCAGTTCATTGTGATCCGAGTACTAGATCGAGATTGTGAAATAGCAAGGTTCTAGTTGAGTAGGACACAGCACTATGCTCAGTTGGTAATCGTTAAAGGATACCCTACCAATCTCTTCTACGAAGGGAGGGTTGTTCATTGCAAAATGATCGTGCGGGGGACCGCATTATAAGTCGTGGTTGGCGGAAAAGTGCCCGAGTGATGTTTCTCCTCCACAGCGAGCGGCCGATGTACCAAGATTTGAAAGGACAGACTCCTGGACCTTCTTACTTCTATTTGTGCAAAAGTTTATGAGCTATGTATGTAACTATATTACTTTTTAACTCTGATTTATATTTGCAATGAAAATGAAATTCATGAGGAAACATATTGTAACTTGTACGTGTTTATCAATAAAGAAAGGAAGAAATTTATTGTATTATCTTTGTTATATGTTACCTTTACATGTTTAAAGTGAGAATTGGAAAGTTTTTAATTTACGCAGAATTGGGTCGTAACAATACTCAAAAAAATCCTAGATGGATTTGCTTGACTCCCTAAGGTTTTAGGTCAAATTTTGAGGCACGACTCCAGCCTTTTATTTTTGTATACCCCTAAATGACGGTGACCTCAATGCACTTTCATTAGGGAAGTGCATTCATTCAGCAGAGACTCAAGATGATGAATTGTCTTTAATCATTCAAAAGAAACTTAGGGCAATGGACTATCCTTATAAAGACTTAGGATGATGGATTGTCCCTAAGATTTAAGACAATGGATTGTCCCTAAGTCTAAGACTTTGACTAGAGCATTATACTTGTCCTACAAACATACGTCTATTTTGTTGGATAGATAAATGTCTATCCTAATTGATGACCAGGTGTCTATCCTATTTGATGGATATATGATTACTTGAGTATACAATTGAATGAACACTTAATAAGATAATAAAAATTAAAAATTAAAAAAAAAGTTGAAATTTAAAGGTACAACTAGAGGGTTGTTATAATTAAATTGAATTATTTTTGGTTGTTTTCATTTAGCTTCACTTGGTATGTTAGAGAGTTTTTGGCACATTGCACGTACAGGACTTTTTCCAAAATCTGATCCCTTAGCATACTTAAAACTGAAATCCCATGTCACCTACAAGTTTTTATAGAAATCCGAAAAAGTAGATTGCTTTGCTTATTGGCACATCTAGTGGACTTTACGGCACTTTTGTTGACTTTCATGTTTCAAGCTCAAATCTTCTTTGTTTTCATGTTTTAATGGTAATGAAGATTTTTTATGACATTTAATTGGCTTTAAACACACTTGGGCCGCAAAATCAACATTTACAAACGATAGAAACAAATTGTAACATGGATCATTTTATAAGGGGCACAGCATCCATGCAGCTAGATATTATAAACCATAGGTTATAATTATTTTCCTTCTTAATTTTAGAGTTAATTATAGGGGGTATAACTGTTTTTTCCATTATAATTTAACAATCATTCATAGCAGAAATCAAGTTAATTAAATTAATCAACTTAGCTATATGTAGATTTTTAAATTATGTAAAATAATAAAAAAATTGTCTAATTTGTCTAAAATTGTAATTTTAAAAAGCCCCATGATTCATCTTATATATACCAACAATTATGCACAAAGATCTCACACCCAAGTTTTATGCAAGCCACAAAAGACAGTCAAGAATACGGTCCCAAATTATGAGATTGATCACAAGATTAAAGGAAGTGAATGTAACAATACATCTTAAAACAACATCAAAATAAGTTCATTAATTAACCTATAGGCCTTATTATGGCAATACAGTCCCACATCAAATGCTTTATGAAATGACATTATTAATTACTCAGCCCTGTTTAACTCCAAAATTCTTCCATTCATCTCATTTACAAAACCAAAACCCCTTGGCCTTTCTTTTTTAAAACCAAAAAAGAACCTCAATGAAGATGGTTAACTCCAAATTTCTTTCCATTCATTTCATTGACAAACCAAAACCACTATGCCTTCCTTTTTAAGAACTTAGAAAAACCCAACGAATGTTGATGTTATCCCATCACTCCAGTCCTTACATCTAGTCCTCTACCAATGCATTTTCGTGAACGAATAAATTTTCAACTAAAAGTTCTCAAAATCACACTCAAGTCCCTAGACAAGATCAGTAAAAGCAGAAGCATGTGAGCTAGTTTTTTGAGAGAGCACTAGTCCATCAAAAGTTCTAACCATCTTAATGAACAATTAAATTGTCAACTCAAATTTCTCAAAATCACTCAAGTCCATAGACAAGATCAGTAAAAGTAGATGCATGTGAGTTAAATTTATAGAGAGAGCACAGTCCATCAAAAATTTTAAGCATCTTCGTGAACAATTAAATTTTCAACTAAAAATTCTCAAAATCACACTCAAAGTCCCTTAATTTATAGAGAGCAATAGTCCATTAAAGTTTTAGCACCAATTCTCTAATTCTCTTTACTTCAGCACATCGTGCCTAATAGGATGAATGTTTTGGCATTTAGAGCCTCCCAAAACTTTAAACTAGTTAGAAAAATTCTCTTGTAATGGAAAAAAAATCTTGAAAAAAATCATAATTTTGCAGTTTACGGTCTTAAATATTTTATATCAATGTAATGAAATATTTCTTAAAAGAACCATTTTTGATCCATCAAATTTGAGGCAATCAATCATATATTTTAGAAGGAAAACAGACCAGTGGTCAATGACCATATGAGGACTATAACCAGATACAGGGGCCGAACAATACCAAAATTTAAGCTAAACCAGAAAAATATAAATGAAAAGAGATGTCTACATCAGGACAACGAGGGAAATGGGATCCCTCTTCTAAGCCATAATTGGTAAACAGTCATAAGGAATGAATCATAATCGTGTGGAGATGCATTCCACTTAAAGTGTCTTCTCACTTGACGTAGATTTGCAAGATAGCTTGCATACATTTCCTCAGAAACAGAAAGTAAAATTGCCTTGAGGTGTTGAATATCATTGTGGCTTATAACAATTGAAAATTTACTCCAATCCAAAACATTTGCAAAGGGAAGATCATAGTGATCAGAAATGATAACAGGAACACAACCATAATGAATAGCATCTGAGATCCGAGCTGTGTTCACTTCATAGCCTTTTACATGTAGACAGTACTTGCTTTTTGTCAAGCCTTCACGTGAATCGTGAAATTTCCCAGAGATAATCATTGAAGTATCATTCTCCCACATGTGAATTAGTCGGTGACGAATTCTGGAATTCTGTTCTCGCCCGGCAAAAAATGCCAACGTGGTCCTACAAATTTTGGCAGATACTTTTAGCACTCAAAAGGAAAGTTTGCAAATAATCAACAAAAGAGATGCAAAACAAATATAAATAGCAGTATTCCACATGGATGCATCTCTTGGGTTTAAGTGATGTCCTTAGCATCCCAGGACTAAGAAACTTAAAAGAGGATATACACTTTATTTGCAACTTGACAGCCAGCTCCATTTGGTGCACAAAAATAGAAAAAAGTTAACTTTATGGAAAAAATGCTAAAAACCCTAAAAAGATAAAAGAGAGAGAATTGTGATTGTAAATTCAGCATATTCCATTTACATCTTAAAAAAATTGCTGCTTTCAGTTTGTTTAAGTTATTTAAATAGCTTCCATCCACCTGCCATCCCCAATATTCGGAAATATCACAGCACAAAGTATCAAGGTTCTACTTAAAGATAAATAAAGAGTCAAATAATAGGTACTAGAGAAAGAAGCATATGGGGAAAACAAATTATAATGTTTCTGACATTATTTCCAGACCATTTAAAATCATCGAGGGAGAGGAATTATAAGAGATACAAATGGGAATGGTTTAAAGCATAACTGCAGTTGTCATTCAGGTATAGCAGAAAACAGACACAAATCTGCATTATTTGCCTCAAAAATAATAAACCAACAACGACCTATACAGTTATGTTTACTTTACTTTAACCAACACAACTACTGTCCTTACTTCAACCAACATGACCACAACTCTGTGCTACCTATTTTCATAACTTTACCATGCTAAATTTTAGTATTTCACAAGCCAAAAGCTATCCCCCAACACCAATTTCCCAATGAAAAGACCATAATGATTGAGGACATCTTAGTCATAAATCATCTCAAACTGAAATCGCCAGCAATTCACTATTTAGCTAAATCATTAAAAAAGAATGAATCCATTCATATCAATCTATCACAAACATATACCAAATGTCCCCATTCCCAATACAACACCAGCAAGACTACTTTCAACCTACATAATTGAAACTTCCATTAAACCCGAATCATACTAGTTTAAAACAATCTCACTCCTAAAATACCTATACTGAAGCAGCCAGCCATAAACATGCATGCCCACCATAGAAGAAATCCAATCACAAATCATTAAATTATCAATAACAGATCAAGGAACACAACTCTTGTAAGAAGCATCCGAAAATAACATCATAATCTCACAACACTACACATTTAATCAAGCCTAAAAAGGACACCATTTACACCACAATCCCAAAACTTTTACTTGGGACAAAAAGGAACAAGTCAAAAAGGCATCCTAGAACCTGCTATAGGACATAATACAAATTTCTATACCAACCAAAACTAAATTGGCAACTGTAGACTACAAATCACTGGAACTAAATAATATTATTAGTATTTTTATTTGCACCTTTCAGTCCAACACAAAAATGGTAAGGCATGTATACTAGAACCATTCTTCAAATTAGAAAAGGGAAGCTTCCTGTTGTTGTACTCACACACAAAAAAAATTGTAATATGTCAAACCTCAAGTCAAATCCTTGTTTTTTGTTGAAATGAGCAGTCATATTTCAAAGTTTTCCCTACCGGTCTGTGTCATGTTTTGTTGATTCTCTTTGGATCTTTGCAGATCAACAGATATGACTTTCAAAAGAAATCCACAAACGACAAAGAACAGAGGTCAATCAGCAGAGAAATGATGATGAAACATCATTAAGGCATAAAAGACCAGGTACTTGTATAGGAAATGACAAGACAAGTTTCCAAACATCTAAAATGCATTGTGAGGTGTGTGTTGTTATGACAGATAATCCATTTCCATTATCTAGTTCTAAGTACAGTTGTCAGGTGCACATCACATAATGCAAAACAGGCTTTAAATTTCAAGATCAAAATTACACTAACAAGTGCCCACCTGAAAAACCAAAATGGCATTTTCAGTTTCAAGTTCAGATTTACATGCATAAGGGCACACCTATATAAAGAAGAATGAGGTTCACTTTGCAAAATTCACAATTCCCATTATAAGGGGCACAAACCTTTTAATGGAGAATGTGTTTGGTTTTTGAAAGTCAGATTTGCATTGTTAAATGCACAGTTGACAAGGCTGAACACTGTTTTGAATTCAAGATCAAAACCGCATTCATAGGTGTGTGCTAAATTAAGGAACTAGCAAAGCAAGAAGTCCAAAATCAGTTTTTGTGTATTTAAGTGCACCCCTAACTGAAGGAATATATTTTTAAAGATCAAAATTGATTTCACATGGTCAAGAATGCATCTCTGTAAAGGAGATTCTATTTCAAATTTTGAAAACAATTTTCAAATTGACAAGCATGCACCTGGGGAAAGGAAAAGTCACCAACAATTTTGTAGAAAAATTATACTGCTAGGTGCACATCTTAATGAAATAAATTTTATTTCTAATTTGAAGACAGATTTGCACAGACATGTGCACACCAATGTAAAGGGAAAAGCAGTAAATTTAAAAAGCATTTGCATGTACAGCCATGCACCAGATTGAAGAAAAAACAATTCCAAACATTAAGTCCAAAATTGCATTATGAGGCACATGCTTGAAAATAGCAGAATGAGTTTCACTTTTTGAAAGGTGGTTTCAGACAATGGGTGTGCACCTGAAAAAGAAGGCTAACTAAGTTTGTAAAAAGCTTCAAAACACGTATGGAGGTGTATGCCTGTCAAAGGCTGAAGGTTGAGTGAAATAGCATTTGGAAATCATTCATATAGGCACCCATGTTAAAAGGCCAACCAGCAATTCTAAAACGAGATGCATCTATTCATAGAGGAAGTTATCTATACATAACGTCATGGCTTTTTCATACTTGTGCTAAAATCCTGCCAGTGCTATAAATAGCAGAGAATCAGACATCAAGAAGAAAAACGGTTATAATTAGCAAATGAAGGAGCCTAGGACAAACTAAACTTTATACATAAATAAAGGTGTCAAGTCCCATTGTTTTCCAAACAAACCTCACTCCAAAGTAGCTGTGAACAGCAGGGTTTGAGAGTCCCTTTTCCAAGCATCAGTGATCACCAGTTCCCAAGAGTCATTTTAGACAACAAGAGCAGCATCAAGTTCATTAGACAGTGAAATTTCACCATAACAGTGCTATAAACAGCAGGAAGTTGTGATAACAGTGACTGTTGAACAGCATTGGACTAACCGTTTTTTGCAGAAAATTTAGTCATTTTGAAAAAGAAGAATGCCAGCAGCCTTCACAATTAGCAGTCATCCACAATTGTGATCTTCATCAAGGACACCTGGTATCAACATGCTTTTCACCAAAAAAGCCTGATTATATCAAATTCAGCAGGTTTTTCAAGGTATAATTGGCTAGGCAATTATATCATCAGCAAGGGTATGCGTATTTATGAGGCAAGTTATTTTTTGATATTATAATGTTCTTAAAAAAGGTACAAGGTTGCGAGAAGATACTGCAACCATGTCACAAAGTCTTGTTCGCTTAAAAAGCGTATTGTGATTCCTCACATTATTAAAGATGTTTGGAAGACTAATTGCATTACCAGCAGGGTCTGCGAAGAGATAATTAAGGAGTTAAACAAAGGAATTCAACAAATGAAAAGTTCATAGATGCACTTGAGTGCTTCGAATCATGCCAACCATGCTCTAGAGTTTGACTAGTTTGTGTAGTGTATTTTTTGCACTCAATTAAAAATCAGTTTCTGTATTCAAATGTGCTTATTTAGCTGGCAGACTATGTTTTCATATGTTTTTCCAAAGCTCTGAGGTTGCAGATGTCTGGCTCTTCAGGGAAGCTTTGTCCTATGTTTAATTCTTTTCCACAAGATTGAATTCTTTATGAGAGGTATGCACTTGAGTGTAAAGATGACTTTTCTTTGTCTAAGCATTGATTAGCTATTTGGCCAGCACTGTCAAAAAATGAGGACAGGGAAGCAGCCCTATCAAAGTATGCTATGCCTAGAGCAAGAAATATTCAGGAAATCCTTCATCCATTAAGGAGCTGAGGTTGTAATTCTGATCAATGTTTTCAGCATGACTGAAGCTCTTGTTGCAATGGTCTCAGTTGAATTCAAACTATATCACAAGGTTCATGTTTCTATTCACGTTCAGTGAAGGAAACATTTGGAACAAATTCATTGAGCGACAAAATTCAGGAAAAAAATTCGTGATCATGTTCAAATATTATAAATATCTATTTTTATTTTTTCAATAACTTAAACTAAAATCTAATAAAGTTGTAAACATTAACTAAAATTCAATATATATAAATTTTATTTAAAATCTTTTCAAAATTTAATTTTACCATAAAACTTAATAATACATTATAAACCATTTAAAATGTTCACATTAATAATAATTTGTAAATATAATCTAATTTTTTTTAAATTTTAAATATTAATCAATTCAAAGTATAAAAATATAAGCTCATGCACAGGGTTGTCCCTATGGAGAAGACTCAACTCCATTTCAGCAGCCACAATGGACTACCAACTACTGGATTGTCCAATATTGACAACAAGAATGACTTAGATTGCCTCGTGGCAAAGTAAATATTAAATAGCTATTCATTGTAGCTTATATATTATTGCAGGTTCTGATCGACTCCATTGCTGCTTAAGCCCAACATGTAAACTGAGAACACTGAAACCTGCCCTTGCTGTTATGGATAAATAGACTAATGTTGATACACTTTCCGCATTCACAACATTCACCCCAGCCACACAACAGAACAACTATTAAGGAGATGGAGTGAATGCGGATGACAAAAAAACCCTTAAAAATAAAAAAAGTTTTATGCATTTGAACCACCAAATTTGGAGGCAAATTTAAATGTTTTTTTGTGTTTGTTTGCCAGATTTGAATTTCATGAATGAAAATCAGCAGACCCTGTGACATAACATAAAACTATGGATTCCTTGTCTCCACTAGATAGATATAGTATGCTGCTAGTAATAATGACTGAGTTCTGTAGCAGGACAGACCCCCTGTTGCTTGACATTATGATGATCATTCTATTTATTGTCTCTCTTGCTTGCATTATGAACCCTAGGTTAAGAAGTATTCATGATTGATATTATGCATGCATTGATGGAATCAAGTGTGAATAGAAGTAGCTATCACTGTCCTTTGTAGTTACGGAACTTGCAAACACCATGTTACTGGGTTCGCTGCTTGCAGGGCCGGATCCGGGTTCAGGTTCGGTTCCTCTGTGGGTTTGTACAGAACAGTGCATTTGTATCAATTAGGTTTCAACTACAATTTGTTTCTTTTTATTCAAAACCATGACTGTGCTCTTTGAATTAAAATTCATTTCATGTTGCCTCTTCATTTGCTTGCTGCCTCTGCCAGGTTGTGCTAAAGAAGTCTCTGATTTTTGTGCAATTTGATTACTTATTTAAAAGGTGACTGAATGAGTTTCAAAGATTTCAGCAAAGACTTATGCTGTTGATTTTATGGTGGTTTTATTGTTTATATGATGCTATGTGATATTCTAATCCTACTTCATGCTTCTAGGCTGCATATATATATATATATAATTTTTACATTTTTTTGTACGAACGAACCCAAACCAAACCAGTAACATGATTCAAGAGCCCTATTAGACCCTTTCGGGGAATTGTTGATGTGTTTTTCGTGATCGCACCAACGTAGAATAAAGTCGCCAACGGCTACCCTATTCTCTCTTGATCAAAGTATCCAGCACGCTAAGATTGCGAGAGAGTTCATGCGTTCAACTCCAAGGTTCCTTCAGTGTGAATAGTCTCAATTGGCTCGATGTGATTTTTTGGTATGTCAACGGGACTTACGGAATTGTTCAACAGCAGAGAAAGGAATTTGGATGCTCGAAAGATTTGTCTATAAAGCCCTTGTTTCAGAAGGTACTAAATGTAAATGGTGTAGGGTTAAGAAGGCTCTAATCTACTCTAAGGCGTGGGACATGGCTATCAATTCTCACAAGCTTCAACCAAGCTCTGCTTTGCCTCGCTTCGGACAGCCTCCACAGAACTGATGCAATCTTCAAAGGAGTAGCTCAAAGTGTTCAAATCACAACTTAGCATGAAAATACCATCACAACGATGCATATAAACATAGAAATCATGATTGAAGTTAAGTACACAATATTCCAGTTGACCACACAAGGCACATTCACCATCAGCGAACACACTAGTGGTATGGATAGACGAAGTTTTCTCAAATTGAAGACCACGTTCCACAATTATCATCTACGTACATGAAATGAAATTTATTCTACTTTAAGCTACTACTCTAATCGGAAGGACGAAGAAACCTTGCTAGCTACTCACAACAAAAGACGAAATTCACCATCAATGAAAACTCTTTTATTGAGAGAGTGTTCACAGAGTGTTCACAACAATTTCTTACAAAGTTTTCAAAGGGAAAACTTTCCCTCTTCTTCAAACTATCCTATCAATCTATACTAAGCTACTTCGAAGTTGTCCCTCTACTCTATGTCTACTATCTAACTAGTACAAATGAGGGGAAATGCCCCTTTACATAGCTGGTCAAGTCCAACGGACGGCTCATATTACAATCGGCTGGATGGCCCCAAATCGTGCCACTTCAGCCCTAAACAAGATTCACCCTAAAAACCGCCACAAAGAGGAGTGGGGCAATAAATGAGCAATTAATGGCCACCACCTTCTAGAAGATTCCTGTCTGGAAACGCGTTTACACTATTCTTCTTTCTAACTGCAAACTGGACAAGTCTATTCAATACTGCTTCAATTTCTAGTACGATAGGCACATTGTTGATCTGACTCCAAGGCGGCAACCTCTTTCTCGTGCTTTGAAGGCTTCTCTCATCTTGAACTCAAACACTTCCTCTTCGCCGCCTACTTGACTGCATTGGGTGCATATTAGGTCTTCGAGGAGAAACTCCAACACTTAGCCATTTCTTGCAACTTTTCTTCTTTCATGTTTTGGGTGTAACCGAGATCTCGTGGAAGAGCTCGAAACTCATAACTTTATCCCCCTTCGAAGGTTGTAATATCATCGTGCTTCATCATTTCAAGTCATCGTGCTCTAGCCTCGACGTTCATCCTGCAAAACAGACAAAAGGAAGAGCATCAAAACACTTCATGATATAAATTTACCTCACTTGATCTCAATGTTCAAGTGATCTCTTCATCTGATAGGGTTCATCATTTCTTCTAGCACAACTTCTGCCTTCTTCATGATATTTCAACATCTGTAGGCTAGGGCATATAACACCTATGCATCATATTCAGTGTTCCACAGGCCTGGGGGACGGGGAAACGCGTTTCGGAGACGGGGGGACAAAGGGCCTAAGTTTGGGGACGGCGGGGGGACGGCGGCGGGGGGGTGGCGGTGTTGATATAGTTATACATATACTTATAGTACTTGAAAAACTAGTTTTGAAAAGATGTATAACAATATAACAGTATAAGAATTACATTTCAAATGAAACTATAGGAAATTAGTAAAATTATAACATGGCAAAATTTGAAATACTAAATCTAAATACGAAAATATAATGATATTTGAATGCTAATTGCTAAATAAAATTTGACAAATGAAATTGTCAAATTGGAGATTTCTATTATAAATTTATATCCCCAAATATAAATATCTGATGTCATATGAGATATGATGATATGACAAAGTCTATAAAGATGATTAATTGATTACATGATTCATCATTACAATAAGTAGCATTACAAAATGAAAACTGAAAAGACAAAATGCCAAAATGTCAAAACTCAAAATGTAGTGAATGGAGGCCTCTAATCATCTCCAAACTCCCCATCACTGGAACTGCTGGACTCCACATGGTCAAGATCCCTCAAGCTCACACCAACCAGCCCTGCATCTGAAGTGGTAGGATCATCCTCATCAATCTGTGAAGGCTCCTCTGGCTCCACATCCCATCGTGCCGCTGGACTCTCCTTGTACACAATTGTCTTGCGGTCCATGAGACGCAAAGCACTGTGTACAGCCACAAGCTTCTCTGCTCTCTTAGAGGTAAGTCTGTTCCTCTTAAGAGAGTGGATGAAGCTATATGTAGACTAGTTCCTCTCAGCAGCTGAAGAACTGGAAACCTGGGATAGCAGACGAATAGCTAGAGTGGTGGTCAAAGATTTCGAACCATGACAATTCCACCACAAAAGTGGGTCCTCCTGTGCCATAGAAACTATATCCACCTTTGCTGCATCTGAATAGCCTCTAAGAGTGGCAAATCTGGTCCACTCAGTGCGAATTGTGCTGGCATCTGTAGAATCATACATCTTCTCTATGCACCTAAAGAAACCTGCCTTCACCTCATCATCCTGAATCGGTGTCACTCTACCTGGTCTAGCCATGTACCACTTAGGATTCAAGGCAAAGGCAGCCATATGCAAAGGAGTGTTCAACTTGTCCCATCTGCGCTGAATGATTGGCCGGATGTGCTCATTGTAGAATGCTAGAGAGGGGTCCTTCACTTGCACAGCAGCCCTCATCTGGTCAAGCATAGAGTCGATGCACTCATACACCTCTCCAAGGTTAGGTGCATCCCCATCCCCATATCTGATAACCTGGAATACTGGAGAAATGATGGAGACAATGTATTTCGCATCAGTCCAAAACACATCACTCTTCACTATCTCCTTCACCCTTCTCCCCTGTGCTGTCTTGGCCTCGGCCCACCTATTCCACTCATTAGTCATAACCATGACTTGCAATGCCTCTTGCAACTCAATCATTCTCTCCAAGAGAATGAAATATGATGCATATCGGGTCTCCACCGGTTTCAAGAACTCCTTCTTCGCGAAGGTCCTGAAGAGTGCATGGGAAGTGTGGTGGTTGCAGATAAACATCTGCACATCTCTCGCATCAATGACCACTCCTCTAATCCAATCAATCTTCCCCATTTCCTTGAATGCATTGTTCATGGCATGCACACAACATGGGGTCCACCAAATATGTCTATAGGCTGCCTCAATGAGTTTCCCTGCTGCTTTACACACATGGGCTGCATCTGTGACTACTTGGACCACATTTTGTGGCCCAACCTCCTCAATAGCCTCCCTGAGGAGATGAAACTGAAAATCAGCATCTTTGCGATGCCCTGTACAATCAACTGCTCTAAGGAAGTATGGGCCCTCTGCACATGTGACCATGATGTTGATGAGTGGACGATGGCTAATGTCCATCCACCCATCCATAACTATACTGCACCCAGATGCCACCCAACATGCCTTCATCTTCTCCATCAAAATATTGATCTTGGAATAGCACTTATCCAAGATCGAGGTCCTCATTTTCGTCTCACCTGGTGGCACATATGATGTTCCTCCCTTAGCCACCATAGCCATCATCTCCCTATAATAAGGAGACCGTGTAACATGAAATGGAATTCCATTGGCAAAGAAGAACTTGCCAATGGATTCATCTATCTCATCTCTCAACTGCACATTAAACATATTAGCTATGGGGTTACTTTGTGATGTCTGCAACTTGCGTTTCCCTGTGGCTGTCCCCCTAGCGACACTAGAAGTGGAAGTGGATGAAGATCCAAACATCATTCCTCCCGTCTGAAAAGTATGTGGCACTGATGCATGCTGGATTTGCTGAAGGGCTGCCCTAGCAGTCAAAGTAGTAGGGACTGAAATATTTGTGTCCTCTGGAATGCCCCAAAGCTTGTTAAACTCCATTCTATATTTTATATTTTTAGCCTCCTTCAAAAACTTACAAGGCTCCACACCTTTTCCTGTCCAAAAAAGAAAGTGTGCATTCACTCGAGTGATGCTACCAAACCATTCCATATGACAAATGTTGCACTTCCACTTCCTTGTTCCCCCACCTGAACTTGATGTGCTTTGTATTCTTGTAGCAAACTGTTTGAGAGGAGACTTCGGATCAAAATGACCCCTAGCAAACTCTGCCAAAGTTTCTGAAGGGCAACCTGTACTAGCTGGTGCACTCGCCATGGAACTAGATTGGGCTGCAGGATCAGCCCCATGGTCATCCCCCTCATCCTCAGGGTCAAAATCTGAATCATGTTCACTATGAGAGTGAATTTCCATGTCATCCCCACTCGTGTCTTGGGTGCTCATCGTGAAAGTGACACTGCATTTCACAAAATTAAAATAAAATCAGCCTACTTTAACAAATTGTCAAATTGAAACAATGAACATTGAAAATTGAAATAAGTTAACAAATTTGAAATTTTACTTTGCAGTTTGCAAATAGAAAATAAAAAGGATTTGAGAAATAGAAAGGATATGAGGAAAAAAAAGCAAGCTCTATAAGCAATATAAATAAGTAATAACTAATAGTATTTGAGAAATAGAAAGGATCTGAGGAAAAAAATTTAAAAAAGCAAGCTGTTTACACTTTAACTTTAAACTTTAATATTAAAATTTTAAAATAAAAAAATTGATGTTGAATCTTGAGGGCAAAATGATGAATGATTCATTCATCTTCATCATTTTGCTCTCAAGATTCAACATCAAATCTGATTTTGAGTCTTTGAGATGAATAAGAAAAAAAGAAAACAAGTTTAAACTAAGAAAATAAATTTTAAAACAAAAACTTGAAAAACAACAAGAAATTTGAAAAAAACTTCAAAAACCCTACCTTGTGCTTGAAAGATCTCTCCAAAATGAAGTAGAATCCTCTTCCTCCTCTTCTTCTTGCTCCTTCTCACTCCTATCACACTTGCAATCTTTATTTTCACTCCTTCAATCAGACTTCTTCACTATTTTTCTTCTTCTTCAGCTGGCTGCAAAAAAAATCAGTCTTTGACTCTTTGTAAATGTGATTGAAATGATCAAATCTTAATGTTTTCATTGTTTTGTGTTGTTTTAGAGGAAGGGGTGGGGCCCACGCCAAATTAGGGCAACAACAAAATACATATAAACTAAAAATTTAACTTCAATTTTGATTTATGCGTCCATTGACGCGTCTCAAGACGGGAGACGGCTAGGCGTTTCCCAGCCTCCCGAGAAACGCCTAGGCGTCTCCCTTGGAGACGTGGAGACGTCTCCCCGTCTCCGGCGGAGCACCGGTGGCGGTGGCGGGACGGCGGGGGACGCCAAGTACCCGTCCCCCCGTCCCCGGGACGTCCCCGTCTCGGAAACGAGTCAATTTTGGGGGGAAACGCGTCCCCGTGGTACACTGATCATATTTCAATGCCTTAGACAAATTTCATCTTCCTCAAGGGTGTATCATCCTTTTGAAAGTGTTAACTTCAACTGCATCTTCTTCAAGAAATTCACTTTTCTAGCTAAGGCGTTGACAACCTTGATTATTCATCTCTGACTCAAGAAAATTATTTCCACAAAGAATTTGATCAATTTCGCCTAGGCAATCAACTTAAAATTCATCCGCCAAGGCATTTTATCTTCAAAAACATCATGTATTCCTTGCCTTAGAAAATTTCTCAAATTTTCCCTAGGAAATTCACCAACCTGGTGCCCATCAAAAATCTTCACCTTGGAATCCCTAGCAAGCTGTGGAAGACCTTAAAATCCATTCCTCATCGCAGATGTTCGATATCTAGAAGAAAATTCCCTTCAGGAAGCATCGAATCCATGGGTCTACAAATAAAGGGGTACATTTAATTTTTTTGAATTTTGAACCTTAGAAAAAAATCATTTTCAACAAATTTAATCCAATTCTTCATCCCTGTGAGTATTTTCTTGCTCTGACTTGAAAATTCTTCTTCAACTTAGCAAAGTTGGCATCCTCTGACTTCTCCTTGGAAATTTTGTCCATGCCTTAGCAAATTTCATCACCCCTCGTCAAGCTTAGGCGTATTTTTCTAGAGGTGGAATAAATTTCAACGCTTAGAAAATTTTCAAATTTCTTCTCCAAACCAAGGGCACATTTGCTAGGTGCTACCTTCAATTTTTGATACTTAAAAACTTTTAAAGTCACCCTTCACAAGGTGGGCGCATTTTGGTGGGTGGCCTGCCAGTTGCCAACAGTTAGAAATTTATTTCACTTCCTCTTCATAAGGTGGGTGCATCTCCATGAGGTGGCTTCCAGTTTACTTGCCTTAGAAAATTTTCTCAACTCCATCTTCCTAGGTTGGGCGCATATGGAGAGGCTTGTAGGAATTTTCAAACACTTAACAACTTTTATCCATGCCTCTTCAAGTTAGGTGCATTCAAGGGAGTCAACAGGAATTTCCAACACTTAGAAAAATCTCATATGCCTTGTATGTGATATCTTTTTCCTTAGGCACATATGTGGTGGGGTCAAGGAAACTTATTAACTTTTGTCCTTTTCTCTACTCATTTGGGCGCATTCAAAGGGTGTTAAAGGAACTTTAATATTTTTGTCTTCTTCTATGCTTGTTTGAGCGCATTTGAAGTGTGGAGGAGGAAGTTTGACTCCTTAGAAACTTTTCCTATCCACCTAGCAATGAGGGCGCATTTGACATGTTGAGGAGGATTAAGCCAACGTTTTTGTCTTCTTCCTAGTGCATTTGGGCACATTTCATATGTGTGAAAGGATGAACACTTTCCAACACCTTGACCCTTTTGACTTTTCTTCTAGCTTCTAAACTTGCCGCATTTGAGACATGTAGAAGGATGGGCGCATATGGAGGTAGGAGGTGGATATTGCTCATACTCAGAAAAATTTTCAACTTTCACTAGTTCTCCCTCGGGCGCATATCACACAGGCAGGAGGATTTGACTTTTTGACTTTTCTTCTAGCTTGAGCGCATTTTGCATGTGCAAGAGGACAAAACTTTTACTTCGAAATTTTTTAGCATCTCATGCTTGTAGTGGGCGCATTTTGAGCGGTGTGCAAGAACTTTTCATACTTAGAAAAATTTTCTCCAACTACATCTTTAGCTTGGGCACATTTTGGGGGTGGAAGAGGATGAACTCAACACTTAGATTTTATTCATGGCTTCAAGGCAAGTTGGGCACATTTTGGGGGTCCTGCAAGATTAAACCAACAATTAGAAAATTTTCCATCAACTTCTGCCAGTCATGGGCGCATTTTGGGGTATGAGCAGGAATTTTGTCAGACTTGGAACTTTTCTCAACTGCTCGCTCATGCCTTGCTATATTTAGTAAGTCCCTTAATTTTCACACTTCTGAAGCTTGGATCGATTTGAAATTTTAAGCACAGGACCTTCATGACCTTGTCAGCCCGTTCACACTAATATCCTGAGCTGGCCTGCTAAATATAGTATGTTTCTGAAGGTGGTTTACTATTTATAGCAACAGCCTGTTTCTAAGGTCTCCACAACTCCGTTTGACTTGAACTTCGAATTACGTGCTCCTCATCGGATGACCTGCCCGTTCACACTAGCGCCTGACATCAGTTTACTATTTTTAGCCAGTTTCTAGAATGCCTTACTATAAATAGTAAGTGTTCCTATTGCCTTCAAATTTTACCAGTGGATAGCTTGAAAGATACTAATCGCAATGGGATACACCGATTTTCAAAAATTCTGACTTTTTACCCCTCTTTTTGGGTCCCGAAGCTGGAAACCCTAATTTGACTTGCATGTATATCAAATGACCTCCGTTTGACCTCATTTCTGTTGCACTTTGCCCTGTTTGCGATCCTGATGCGCTAGGCAACTGTCGGAATGCACCTGCTAAAAATAGTAAGTCACTGAATACTTATCATCTTGCTTTGCATGCCACACCACCATGAAGCTCTTGAAAAACCCACAAAGAATCATTTGACATGCGCTGAAAACCTCAACATGCAAACCCTAAAAATAGCCTCCGAAGGTTGAATTATGAAATTCATTGTCTCATTTTGCATGTTATATCACTGCGTAGGTCTCAGAAAACCTAGAAATAATCTCCAGACATGCAATGAAGAACTCTGCATATAAACCCTAAAATTTGCTCCAAAAGCCGAACTACTAAAAATAGTAAGTTGTCCGTTTCAGCTCAAAATCTGCAGGCGAACAACTTGACATGTTCTAGATGCAATGTAACTGTCGAAACTACCAGAATGCTGAAGGAACGCTATGAATTACACACTTACTAAAAATAGCAAGTTGTCGGAATTTGATGAAATTTTGCTGAGAGCTTGCTGGAAGCATACTGACTACAATGTTAGCTTCATATTTCAATTTATTCACTTCATTTGACTCCAAATTGGTTAGAAGACTCAAAAACCTAATTCTACAGACTTGGCCAAAAGTCCAATTTACATTCAAAGACGGGCACATCCCCAGAAAGATAGACAAAACGAGAGAGAGAGAGACAACAACAAAACAAACAAAAATCAAGCCAAAAGCCCGAAACAAAGCAAAAATTAGGGGGTCCCCATTAGCAATGGGGCAATGGGTGAAAAAGGTCACAACAGAAATGTTACTATACAGGTAACCCAGTATTATGTACTAACCGTAAAGTTGATGTCCTTGGAACTAAGTAAATCCAGCAATCTTATATTGAAATAGAGTCTGACTAAAATTTGAAAGCAATGATGAGCATACCTTCATGGCAGAGGTAACATAACTCAGTTATAACTTATAAGCCATCTAGATTTGTTTGACCTCTATGACTAATTTGTTTTGTAGTTCATTCTCACTATGTCCTATCTTAGCCTATGGAAAACCATATGTACTAAAAGGCCCCCCTTAAAGGATGATTAATTTGGTAGTTGATATGACTCAATTTGAGCAATATCAACATGTACTAATTCCTTAGGGAAACACCACAAATGTATGTGACACAACTATCAGATCTTAGACATCCATCTGTGCATTAGATTGATTGAATATGACCTTGCTGCCTGTGCATGAATTTTACGAACATTTAAATATGGTACTCATGAATCACTTGTTTAGTCCTTTCTTGATAGTAAGTATAGGGTTTGATCTATTCCCTCCGAATTTGCATGCTTCAGAAACCAGATAACTCAAGTTACCATGACAACATTGCTATGTCACATATGAAACATTCTTGAACAAAGGACGACAGAAACCAGGATACCTAAGATTGAAGGACAGAGAGAATGTACTTCCATATGTGGTTGCATACGATGCTTGATGGTAATTCTAATGGTTACTTGACTTGTGAATTTGTTTATTAACATTCTTTTAATAGACTCTGCCTTTAAGGGGGCTGATAGTACTTTGCTTCATTTGGTGAAAACATTATGTGTTATTTCCTTTGTATCAAGGAAATGATACTGTGTTGGTAAATATGGACTGCTGAAATTGCAAAAATGATAATTAAATTAATTTTTAGCTCCTACTATTAAAAGTTAACCCTTTTTATGAAAATGCCATTTTAAGGTAGTAATAGTAAAATAGTTTGAGTTTGGTAGGCAAACAAATTATTGAGATCCATGTATCTTCCATGAAAGACCATGGTAACTTGTAATTGAGAGACAGTCAATAATCTTGAATTCTCAAGACCCTCGGTAAAGAAGTGTCTAATTTAAAACTATGTCCTGTTGGACACCCAACAGGAATACTTGACATTATGAACTTATTGGTAAACACAACACCAAGGATTCTTGAGTGCAGACTCATTAATGGCGGGACACTCCTAGTGATTGTTAACATTTGAATTTGTTGCCTCAATCCTTTGCAGACTTTGAATCACCTAATGGATAACAGCAAATTCAGTAATAGTATGCAGGAATATCACTATGAGCAGGGTGATTTCCCTCTGCATTTGAGAGAGACAGCTCCCTGGTATAATGGGGAGTCAGAAAGAGGAGGTTGTATTTTGTGTTACCGAAAAGCAGTGTTGCCGGGAGACGCATCTCCTGCCCCCTGAGACGCGTCTCGAAGACTGGTACGAGTTTCCAGTACCGGAGACATCCCCAAAAATGCCTCCAGCAGCATGGAAACTTGACATGCCATCTCCCAAGTCTCCCGATGTCTCCCAGCAGAAATTTGGGCATCTCCTGTGAAATTTAAAGCATTAAAAAATTATACCATGAAAAATTTATAATGTCATGATATTTTCTATAAATTATTAATTTATCAATTTTTATTTATATAAAAAAAGATGGCGTCTCCAAGTACCTCTGTCTCCTATTTTCAAAAAAATGTTGTACAAGTACCGGTACATGTCTCCCATACCAGTACCAATACCAGTCTCCTGGCAACTATGCCTAAAAGAGAAGGAGCAAGAACATAAAAGGGAAGAGGGAGGAAAGAAAGGAGAAAGGGAGAAAAGGAGAAACCCTGCATCAACAAAAAAATAGACCACCTCAATAATCCATAAAATAGTCAAGCAGATCAGAATAGAAACTCCTATTCCCTCATTTTCAATGGACATGGATGTGTGATTTACACAATGGATCAACTGACCACTCACAGAAATACATTCACCAAATCTGGCAACATACAAGTGATTCAAAGCTTCATCATTCAAACTGTAGCATAAGGATAAAAGAGAGAGCAAACATGAGATGAAGCAGCAAATGATTCACAGAATATATTTAAATTCCATTCAACAAACTGACAATCACACTTTGTAAAACAGGAAATTACCACATACTTTAATGGGCAACATTGGATTCTATTCTGTCAGAAGTTGCATTTCATTAACCCTATTGAAAAAATAACAAACAAAATTACACAAAAATAGAGAACAGTCTACTGATATTTGGACAAAAACTTCCAATCCTAGTAGCCCCTGAAATTATTTCCAACTTCTGAAATCTCCCCTAGTTTCATCACAATTGTGCTTATTCATCACATGGCATGGTGGAAAGTTTTGCATGACAATTTCCATCTGTTTTCCCAATCACATTCACAGTTTCAAATTGAGATAATTGCATGTCTAGGTCCATAGTAAAATATATTTTCACATTTCAATAATTAATCAATTTAAAAGAATTAAATACATCTCGTCATGTGTAAACCAAATACAACTTATAAGTGGGCCCTTTAAATGACGTAAATTACATAATGAGACTTTCCTCCCAGATAAATTTACTTCAAATATGAAGTATAATAGCTCTCACTCCCTTACCAGAGCACCCTAGATCCACCAATCTTTCAGGAAAGAACCTCCATATTTCAGTGAGCACCGAGGAATGAATGAATCACTGGACCTTTGTTTGGTGTTTGGAAAGGGAGCCCAACGTCGCAAGAATCTTTATCCCTTACTTCAAGAAGAAAGGCAGAGCAATCTATCTGGAAGGCCAGAGAAGATGAAAGGCAATGATGATGCCCTTTTTTGTCAGGGGGCACAGCACTCACACAAATGAATGACTCGGTAGCTTGTCAGGGGATATGGAACCCACCTATACTCACACGATCAAGGTGCAGTCATTCTTTTGAGCAACTGCTCCTTTAAGCTTTCATCATCGAAAAATTTATTTTGACCAGCTTAATACGATGATAAGAACACTAGACCACTAGGTGATACAAAAAGAAGTAAAGTATTATTAGATTATTTGGAATTGTTAAATCAGAAATTTCAAATTAAAAGTATAAACTTTTCAATAAAGAGAGGCTATTTCACCTCCTATTTTACTATTAAGGAGTTGTGGGCAAGGAAGGATAACTAAGGATTAAATGGTTGCATGATATTGAACCAAAGGTGCAGGATTGTCTTCACATCAATTATCTTGGTCAATTGGATAGAATGGTGTAGGATCATTGCATGATGCACTTGTACTCAATTAGCCTTCCCATTAAAATAATCACCTACCAATGCAAACTTCTCAACTCTAATACAAGAGTCGGTTAACAACTTGCATGGACTGTCGAACTTGAGCCTTTGACACAGATCTCAAGGAAAAGTCAAGGTGATGCCAAAGGGATGCACAAACTCACATTCAGGAATGTCCCTAAAGTTTGGTTGCTGTTTAATGTGCTCCTAGGATATTTCATGGGGCAGTAAACACTAAACAACCTAGATAGTAATATGTAGGGTCAAAGGGATGCACAAACTCACATTAAGGAATGTCCCTAAAGTTTGGTCGCTGTTTAATGTGCTCCTAGGATATTTCATGGGGCAGTAAACAGTAAACAGCCTAGATAGTAATATGTAGGGTCTTTATAAGCTAAATGGGTACATCAATTGTTCATCCGAATAGCATAATTGAGGGAAAGAAGAATTGGAATTGTTCATATTAAGCTGATAAATGCTTCCTAGGCTTCTTGGACACATTTTGCATAAAATTGAGGATTTTGACTAAGTGACCATGGAACTTGCATGCAACAATAGAGGAATTTGAATTCATCATTGAGCCATAGGTCAACTAATAGCCACCTCTTGGCATCCTCACTACAGTCAAATGTGGCTAAATCCATATTTGCCCACTATTGCCTCGAGGGTACACAACTAGCTATTTCTGATCATGATTATACTATTTTGAATAAGTTCCAAAGGTGTTATAATTTTGTGTTGTTGAAATGAATCTTTTATTACTTCAGAAAATATAACAGTCATGTCATGCCCCCGAAATCGTAACATCCAAATTACCAAATACCGAGATATTGAACTAATATCAAATATAAAAATACAATTTAAAATATCGTTATAATTATAATTATCACCGATAATATTATAATTATAACAAGTGAATATAAAATATTGATGTCAATATTATTATAATTATAATCTTTATAACATTATAATATTAAAAACATTAACAAATATTAGGGCATAATGCATAATAAAATAAATAAAATTAATATTAACAAACACAAATTAATATTATAATATTTACAATTATCAATACATTAACACTAAAATATATTCTTCTTATACTTTACTACTAAACCAATCATAAAACTGGCTTAATTGCATGAGTCAAAGAGACACGATTGTCAAAAGGATACAACCCGATAATCACAGGACACCACTCTCCCTCCATCGCAGGCATAGAAATAGGTCAACAATTAGAAAGAAGGGGGGGCAAGTGGAGAAAAGAGGAAAAAGCAAATCGGTTGACCTGAATCCCATTGAGCAAGAACCGTGCCAAGACTGCTATGACTTGATTGAATTCTGTCCACCTTCTAATCATCATTTATAGGACACCATGTTCATTCCAGCAAAGAGTAGAGCATCTGTTAGATCGGCTGTAGGCCAAAAAGTTGTATTGTTTCATCATTTATTTGAGAAGACCAATAAGGATCACTAATCTGATTACTATCCCATTACACGCTTTAAGGAGATTACTGTTATTTTAGTTCGAGGGATTCAATAATCAGAATATATACATGTGTACCTAAAGTAGGCTAATGCTAAGTCCTTCATTGATAGAATGCTTCATGATTGACAACATACATTGCTGCATACATGTCATTAGGAAGGACAAGTTGAAGTACTGGCAGAATTGCGGCACAGGTGAGGTTTCTCACTTAGTTTTAATATTTAGACTTCTCCAATCTGACATAATCTTGGCTGCGAATATCTGGGATGCACAAGCATCTAGTTGATACATGTATATTATTCAGAATGATATGATATACTTGGAACTTACCTCCAGGACCATTGAATCTGAAACATAGACTCCTTGTAGATATCGGCCCTGCATTTAGGCAGACTATGCAGTCCATGGCCGACCATAGACAGAATATCCATTCTGTAGAACAGAGGACTGCATCCTTATTTGTCTGATTTCTGATTGCTGTGAATTATATTCATATTGAACTAACAGTTGGCTCTGAAAGTGTATTATAGTGGTATCATAGGACAGAAATATCTGATGTTGTTTAATTCAGTCTGCATACTGGGACTTGATGAAATAATGCATATGTATTAAACTGAACAATGTAGAGGGCTGCATAATCTGTAGAATATGATGACTAATCCAATAACATGAATACTGTTATTTTTACTCCTGCACTTTGATGTACTGTTATATTGAAATTCATTCTCATGCTGGACTCCTTTTTATAATACAATAAGCGGAAATGCAAGTAGATCAATGATGGCTGCATTGTACAGAACTGTCTGCAATTCTGATTGTAACCCTGCCAGGAGAGGTGAGCCATGCCTTAAGTGGTTTGTCTAAAAACCTCACCAAGGTTCTGCCCCACAGGCCCAAAGCAAGGGTTGGGCATTCTGCCCCACAGGCCCATTGCAAGGGTTGGGTCATGGAGGGGTGAGGGTTCCACCTAGACTTTCTGCCCCACAGGCCCTAGATAAGGGTTGGGCATTGGGAGGTGGTAGACCATAGGGCCCTTAAGGGTTCCCCTCTCCTGATGGGCTGAATAACTTCTCTTGTGTTTTTTCAATCTACAGTTATTATTATGCCTGATTTTTGGATGCTAGATATTAAGGCTAACATATAAGATTGTGGAAATGTTTATACATGGTAGTGCAGGTATTGTTACAACATTGAGGGTAGAGTTTCAAATCCCTAACAGCCAGCAACTTTAGGGCCAATCCGGTAAGGGAACATCACAAGTCATATCATTCTAATAGCAAGATTACAAGGAAGATCTCTCCCTAAAATATCTAGCCAAACAAACATCTAAGCCTTTTATACCCAAAAGGCATTGACTTGACATCTTTACAAAACCCTTCTAAAACCAATTCTGCTTCAAAAGCCTCAACTCTCCTAAGCTGAAATCCTGAAGAGGAAGAGTCCTCATAAATCGTAGCCTTCCTCCTTGGCTACCA
>VDFB02315616.1:0-22720 GCA_007258455.2 Sequoia sempervirens | reverse complement strand
GGCAAGCCAGTAGGTTTGGAGAATCAAATAGATCCAAATTACTTTTCTTTGCTTTACCACGGAGAAGAGAATTGTATCATCTGCAAATTGGTAACTTGTGTAACATTCTTCTGTTATTGGTAACCAAATTTTTTTTTTTCCATGCTTGTTTGAAGTGTGTTGAGTAAGGTTCCTCCATTAGAATGAATGAGTATGGGCTTCAGGTTTCCTTACCTTAATCCTCTTAAAGAGCTAAAGTTTTCTCCCAAGTGAACCATTGATTGAGGCTGTGAATGGGTAGTAATATAGCTGTTTATCCAGCTAATCACTTTTTTGTTGAAGCTCATTTTCTGAAGTGTCGGCAAAAAATTCAGCTGCATCATTCAAAAGCTTTTGAGTCTTGGACATATCTAGTTTGCTGAAGATTCTGGGTCTTTTTATTTTATTTTAATAGTGCAACAATTTCTGAAGTACTATGATATTGTCCATGATTTGTCTGTCTTGAACAAAGGTAGATTGGGTTTTTAAAATACTTTTGGGCTGTGGCTGCCTGAGTCCTGCGGCTATGGCTTTGGAAACAATCTTGTATATAATAGGGAAAAACTGGTTCACCATGTCTGCTTATGCTGGCTTTGCGAGGGGCACTAACCTTGTTGTATTTAATCTGTCCTAGCATTATTTTCTTTCTTCCGGACTCCAAAAATGTTTGTAAAACATGGCTGAAAAGTGAAAAGCCTTCCAGACCTGGGGCTTGGTCTTTATTGATTGAGAATCGCTTCTTTGAGCTTCAATTCCATGATGGATTTCAGGAGCTGGTTAATATCTATTTCAGGTACTACTGCTTTCAGTATCTCCGGCAGGCTTTGGTTGAATCAGCGGTATATCAATCAGAGATTTATATTGTTGAATTAATGATTGGAATATCCAAGAAAATAACAGATCAAAGTTGTTATCCTTTTTTGTGCTGCCTGTTAGCCTGCAAAATCTTCAAATAACAAGTTGTCCAAGGAGTTTGATTAGCAGCCAACCCTTTCCTTCTATCCATGGACCATAACAATGCAATTTATCTTAATATGCCTATGCAATACTCATCCACATGTAGTAGATCCTTACATCCAATACCCCAGACCCTCAATCCCTCCTATTTTGTCAATTTGCAGTTTCACAAAATGGGTATCAGAAAACCATATATTCTTGTATGCAATCTATTAGTTTTCTTTATCCCTGTCAGCGCATTCTTTGTGGCCTTGCTGTAGTAGATTTCTTTTAATGGAAGAATTTTGCCATATGGATGGATTGTTATAGTTGACAAAAAGATCATCCAATATGAGTGCTTGGAGATGCAATATTTCTGAAGTAGCAGATTGTGTCAATTCTTTAAGAAGTTGATATGGAGAAATAATATTAAATAAAAGAAAATTCTTCCTACTCAAAATATTGATTCATACTGCCAAAGAGAACTGATTTGTTTTACCAACTTTTTCATACTTCAGGTTTTGAAAAAGCAAGGAATGAGTGTTGCTCGTCGATCCCAAAATGAACAGATCATTCCAGAAATTGACTTTTATATAGTTGATACAGTAGGTGCGTAATATATGCTGTTATTGATCTTATCTAATTGAACTTATCTGCTGTTATATTTTAATTGGGTTGAATTTGAAATTGTTAAATTTTCTTGCATATGAGCAAACTTATGTTGTAAAAAATAGGTCTGTTTGCCTTCATCATTTATATCTGGTAAAAAGAAACTGCTAACAATGTTCTCTGTCTTGAGATATAAGTCTCTATAACATTAGTGTTTGATTTATGAGGATTGTATGTACCTTCTGTTGCTGCCATTCGAATAAATAGGAATGGTATTTCTGAATATCCAAAACAAAGAAGGCTGAAGGCTATGAAAAAGAGATTATTGTATGGAGAAATGGATGAGCTACATTCTTTAAAAGTTCATTCTTAATGAATATATACTCTGCTGCAGCTGCTTTTCAAGAAAATAGGAACCATATTCCTGAACATAGTAGAGAAGGCTGAAGTATGGAAAGCAAGGAAAATCGTATGATTTGATTGGGAGAGGTTCGCTAGTTGAGTGTCATGACCATTTTTTGTAATAATACTGTTATGTATCAAAATGCCTTGTCCCAAGGTCCTTTATCTTCACTCAGCTGGGAAATTTGTGTCTATGCTCCTCTTCCTCCTCCTCCTTTGGTGTCATTCTAGGTTGCCCAAGTCTCTATGTGTTTGGGTGAGTTAAGTATTCTAAGTGTTTGTCAGTTAGAGAGTCATACTTCATCATCGTGGCATGCTTAACAACCTTTCCTTGCCTTCGTCATCTCCCTTGATGGGCTATCGGAGTTGCCCATCCTATCATTCTCTTCCTTCCTTTCTACTGAGGTGTAAGAGTTTCCCATCCCCTAGTACCCTTTTCATGTCGTGCCACTGCTAGTGTCTTTTGTCTCATTGGAGTCGGATTTTTCCTCATGCCCCTACCATAGGTACGAGTCCCTTATTATCTTTGACCCCACAGTCTGAAAGTCTCACCTCTTCACACTATTCACCCCATCTACTGCTTTGAATGTATGTGTGTTATAAAGTTTATTTTTGACACGTGGCTCTAGTTGGGGTATTGTTTTTCCAATGAGATTATTTAATTGCAAGACATGGCTCCATGTGTATTTCCTATTGTAGGAGCAAAGTATATTGCCTAGTTGTCATTAATGTGATAGTTAGGGTTTGTGGCTATAGATCTTCACACCATTAATCTTGGGGCTTGTTGCAGGCTCAAGTATCTTCTTCTGTACCTTCCTAGTACCTCTTTGTGCACATGGATGTGGATTTTTGGCATGATTCAAAGGAAAATAGTGTTGGTAGGTATGAGCACCCCCATTTGTGTACTTCTTTGGTACTCGACAATCTCCATATTGATTTTGGCCTCTACGAATGGTATTTTGGGTTGGAAGCTTGAGAATGAAAACAACTTTTAAGATACACTAACCCCTAACTAGAACTATCTCAAGCACTCGTGTTTAGACGAATGGATTTCAAGATCAAAACCCGTGGATCTAGAATGACTACAGGAGGAAAAATCTACTGGTTTGTGAGCAGTTGAGGATGAAAACCTTGTTTGTTGAAGGAACGATTCTTACCCAAAGTTTGTGTTTGAGATTCAATAGTGGCCGACATGGAAAATAGCAGGGCGGCTTGACCCTTACAATTTTCGAGAGAGAAGAGGCTATTCCAAAGGTATTCGTGGTGGCAATTACCCATGGGGTTGAGCCAGATTGAACTGCAAGAGAGTTTGATTGTTTACCAAAGACCCCCCCTAATCCATGAGAGCTATTGAAGCAGCATCTGTAATATATTTCTTGCTTTCTATAAATGTAAGAATGGCCCCGTAATAGGTGTGTGTGTTGTCAATCAAGTTTAAATGAGGATCACTAAATGCAAATATATGATTTTAAACTAGGTTCACCAAATTGGTCACTATATGAGTTATCATATGGTTTGTTGGTTATTTTCCATCTATACCATTTAGGGTTAGGGTTAGGGTGGAAGGGAATAAGGAAATCTGGGATATAAAATTGTACTATATTAAAAAACCTAATGTATTTGCCTCAATATAAAAGTTTGTAGAAAGGGTCCTTTATTTAATAGAGGCTGTAATATATAGAATGTGTGTCACTATATATTTTTGTCTAGTTAAAAGAGAGACCCTAGTTTAGTACATGTTAAATTCATTTGAGATATTACTAGGGTATGGGAACTACTGATAATTAAATTTTGAAGTGGTTTTTTATAGTAGTTCCATTAATATTTTAAATAGGCACACTATAGTGGTATCGGAGCTAGTTATCTTGGTAGCCTATTCTCTTCACAGTTAATCATTATAGTGCCAAAATTTTATGTATTGCAGTGATAGAGCAGCTAGGTACTACTGGAGGGAGATCAAAAGATAGAATGACTCCATAGAAGGGTTAGGATAGAATATTATGATAGATAAGGAGAGGACCTCTAACATGGGTGAGAACCCTAAAATTTACCTTGGGTGGAGAGAAAGCTTGATATGATTGTTGTACTCAAAATAAATTTTTGGCATTTTGTATAAATTGAACTAAATCTTGTTAAAATGCTGTCAAAAGTCTGTTATAGGTCAAACCAAATATAGGGTCTTTGTGGGTTTTTGTCAAGGAACACGTGCAAAATTCTGAAAATTTGAGAATTACGGTTTTATGCCCCTATTTTCAGGGTAACCCCCGAAAATAGGACCTTCCTGGAAATGATTGAAAATGATTTTGATAGGATTAAATGACTTCACGATCACATTGGTCAAGTCAGAATCATCAAAAGACACGTTTTACTCTGGTGGGTCTATTTCTGTTTTTCAGGAACAAAGTTAGGAGCTCCGCAGCCATTAATGGCAGATTGGCCAGTACCAGGTGCTGAAAGCTAAGCTTCAAAAGCTTCAATGATGCAACCATGGAGAAAAAGGTCCAAAATGGTGATCTTCGATGGAGGAGATTCTTGAAACTGAAAAAGGTCAAAATTTGACTAACTCTGGAAATGTTACGAAGGAGAAATCAGTTCATAATGCAAAAAGAGCCTTTTTCATAGAGGGGCGCCGTTGATTCTCAAGGGTCAGATATAGCCTGATGAATCATCCAAGGCAGTCATCCTCAGCGTTCTTTTGCTGGCTTGATAATGAAACAATCAGCAAGATCATCTAACGAATTGATCACCGATAGTTGTTAGCAGAGTGAAAAGAGGCAGTTGACGAAGATATCAGAAATGGCTGTCAAAATGATGATCAAGGTGGAAAAACGCGCCCTTTCCAAGGAAAGGCGCCCTCTTTTTTGAACCTCCAAATGCTGTCAGATGTCAGAAGGCCTCCCAAGACAGTTTTCTCGGTCTAGGTCAATCTCGACAAAGTAACTGCAATCACGAACATCTGACAAGGCAATCGCCAGATAATCAAGATCAAACTGGAACATTTTCAGGATACAAAAACACTATGCAAAAGGAAAAAACGCCCTTTTCAGTGAGGGGCTCCCTTGAATAAAGGGATCTTTGAATGACTTCTGTGATTTCAAACTTCAATCATCTTTGGAAGAGCAGAGCTGGCTACCTGATGAGATATCAAACGAGATCATCTGATTCTATGATCAACAGGAAATCCAAATCAAAGCATAGGAGGTCAAAATGAAGAGTTTGAAAGAACAGATATTGAAAATGACTAAGGCATGAAAGAAAGCGCCCCTTCTTGAGAAAGACACCCTTCTTTCTAGGGCCACAAACTCAGCCTTCTAGCTTCACACCTCCCAGGCTCATCTCTTCAGCTTACACACAACTCAACGATGAATCCAACAACAACTACTTAGGATCAACAGATCAATCTGGATTCAGAATCAAACCAAGGTCATGCAACAGAGAAAATGATGAAGAAAGGAATCAAAGCTCAAAAGGGACGCCTAAAGAAGTCAAAGGCAAGTTTGTTGACCTAAAGTTAAGATATTTTGAGACAAACTTGGCTAACTCACTCCACAATCAATGGAAATCACCTTTTTGAACTTTAGATCAAGCCAAATCAACTTTTGATCATGAGTTAAGTTCCCAAACTTAAGGTTCTCAGGCTTAAGTCTATATAAAGAAGGTCTAGGCATCCCACTTCATTATTTCATTGCAGGTTGATGATCAAGAACAACAATAAGCTCTGAAGGACACCATTTTTGGATCTGAACAAGGTTTTTGTTTGTTCTTCGATATTTCTTGAAGATCTAAAGCAAAAGTTTTCTAATCAGACGCTGGATTCAAAGACAGATTTTCTCAGGGAGTTAGATTAAAAATGTCTAATCCATCTTCTGTCTACTTCCTCTTTTGTTGTCTTAGGTATTCTTGCATGTCACACAAATCAACAGGCTATAACAGATCTGATCAACGAGGTAGACTCAAAATAATTTTCCAGTAAAACCCATCTTTTTAGATTTTCCAGAATCAACAAACTTGCTGCCCCTATTTTTGGGGTTTTTCGGAAAAAGTTCTAGAATCAAAATTCTGAGGAACTGGGTTTGCTCAGCATTGAAGCACAAACAAACTCATGTGCTAGATTTTTTCCGGAAAAGTACTTCTCGACAAAGCACAATTTTCAGTGGTTTTGGAAAATTGTCAGAATAGGGTCAAGTGTGCAGTCAATCTTAAAGTTATTCAGGATGCAATACTCTTAGATACAATACAAGACCAAGACGGCCTTGTACCATGATTACCTGAAAACGACTGACACGAACTTGCATCAAGTAAGCCCTGTGGTTGATTTAGAAGACTTGGAGGGCATAAATCAAATCACATTGTAGAACATAGAAGAGTTTGGATTGCTTTAGGCTGCGTCCATCCCCATCACATTACAAAGTGTGGAGCTTGTAATTGCTTGTATTAAGCATTACAATCCTACCACGAGAGAAATCAAATCAGTAGATGGGAGGATAATCTACAGTCTAAAGCCCAAGGATATAGAAAAGTGTTTTGATATTCCACCATGTCCTACCAGCAAGGTCATATCAGTGACAGAATGCGAGAAGACATTCGAGGCAGCCAAGCGCAAGTTCCAAGGAATAATGACAAAAAAATGGTTGAAAGTGAAAAAGGCTACCTTGCCTAAGTTGCTTGGGCGAGGAGAATGCAAAGATGAGTATGCAGTGTTAATCACTTTACGCAACAGAATCACTGGACAAGAGGATGGCGATCAATTCCAGTTGTGGATGTATTATGTCATTGCAAATATCATCAGCAAGAGGGAACATTACAACTAGGTCACTTTGATTAGTGGAACGCTCCATCAACAAATTACCAGGTTTCTAGAAGCTCATAGGTTTCACGTGTTCTTACTTGGTATACTTGACTGCCTTCCAAGGCGAGTTCAGGATATTAAACAATGTAGGAATCTTACGTGTGTAGAAGGTTTATGTGCACTTTACACATCTTGAGTTTACTCAAGCAGAGCGACACTTGAAAAGAACAAGTGATCACTTTATCATGCACACTGTATGAGATCTAGACCATGAGATGCACGTACGTATTTCACAAACAACCAGAGAGGCAATGGTGGATTGGGCTGATTGGTTTATCCAATTGCCAACATTCTCCTACATATACGTGGATGGCTACATTGGTCACCCCGCCATGATGCCACGATACCCTTCAGATAGGATAGTCTTAATGGAATTCCTAAGGCAGTTATCTAAAGTTCACATTCACTTTTGCTTAAAAAAGAAGATAGCTGTGAACTTTCCCGTTGAGATGGGACTCTACAGATGCAGGTTGGCAGTAGATGCCAAAATGATGAGCCAGGAAATAGTGAGGAATAATCTCAAATACCTCATTGAAAGGTCATATGATGCCAAGGTGTCTATGCGAAACATCTTGAGCAACACTCATCACATGAATCTTCTATAGAAGATTATTGGGTCAATTGTGACGATGAGTATGAAGTGCGAAGAAGGAATTATAGCAAGTTCAGGTTCTCGCAAATTGCTGACTTTATGTCAGAGGACATCGAGGGCTTATCTGATGATGAAGGGGAAATCATTCTCCCCTCATTCTTCGTAGATTCAGTTGACTCACAACCACTCCCAAGAGTGGATTGGTACGCAAAGGATAACCCATCTATAGAGGAAAGGACGAGTAGTGTGGTCATAAATAGCCAACTCTATCTTGACAGCAAGAGGACAAGGAAAGTGGTCCCTCCCAGAACAGAGCCACCACAGGTTCAGTCTATACCACCTTCCACGTCAAGAAAGAAGCTGAGGCAGAAGCAATGATGCAATCGTTCCCAAGGGATGAGGATGTCGAAGCATACAAGGCCAAGAACATAGGGGACACATGTGGAGACAGCCACACACAGTCCCGAAATAGTCATGGGTATTGTTGCCTTAGAGCCAGTAATAGAAAGAATTGTTGAAGAAGCAACAGTTGCCCCAAAGTTCACAGAACAAAATCATCAATAGTTGATAACATACGGAAAACACTTGACAGATCAAGTGGAGGAGTTTGTTCTCAAAGGGCGATGCATACTAACAAATCTTTACCAGTTACGGGATAGAGCACATGGACTTCGTGTAGAGATTCAACAATCAAAACAAAGAATTGCAGAGAAGAGGCCAGAAGACGAGACCATAATTGCAGTCTTGCAATTGGCATATGAATGAGTCTACTCAGAGGAAAACAAGCAACATCTCTTTGCTTGTAAAGAATAGCTGGCATACAAGGTGAAAGCCTATGGTGCTCATTCAGTAGAGTTTATTGACTATTCACGGGTGGCCGCCAATATTATCAACTTCACAAGAACGTTGGTAATGTGTTTTCCTCGCATAGAATATCAAGGCGAGGAGAATACATTGAGATGGTTACTGTACAAAATCAATTCAGAGATGTCATCCGTAGCACCTTCCTTCAGGATCCAGACGGTTGCAAGTTGGCCAAGGTGGCAGCATTGTCAACCTAGTTCGATGAAGCAGCTGCACTGTGTATAGACTTCTAGCATCAACTTACGACAGGCGAATTAATGCTCAAGCGCCACGTCATCATTTTGCGGAGCATTAACTCCCTCGAAGCTGAAGAAGTCAATGAATGGATAAAAACACTGTTGACCAATTGAAATATGCTAACCAATTTTTATGATAGAATTACACAACATAAACCAGCACTAGCCAACTAGATTAGCGTTAGCATCAAATTAAAAACCAAGCTTAAAAGAAACTCAATGCCAAGAATGCACACTCAATCCCAATGAAGGAAAGGTGTTGTCATATGGCGGAGCAACTAATGAACAATACTTGAAAATGGAACAAACTCAACGTCAAGAATGTGCACTCAAGATCCCACTGAGGGTGAGGTGCTAACATATGACGGAGTGATTGATTGAAAACTGAAAACTAATAGGCGGATAACCAGCCATAAGAGAATTTCCACGCTACCACCAAACAGTGGGGGGAAAAGACTACAATTAAAACACTTCGTCTGCTGCGGCAGGCATCCACTTATGAGTGGGGATTCACCACTTGAGAGTGGGTACAAGAGTAATGCAAATCCAATTATCCACACTGGCGGTAAACCATCCAGGGGTACTAATGTGAAATTAAAGAAAGAATTGCAGCAATAAAGGACTGGAACAGTACTACTGTTTATAGTCTTACAATATGGAAAAAGAGCTGCAAATTACATGAAAATTACAATAGATTCAATGTACCATGATACTGGATGATTCCATGTTAGACATCAACAATAAATGATGAAGAAAGGACTGGAGATTCAAACTTAAACAAGTCTAATGTAAAATAACAATTCTGGAAATGAATAACCAGCAACTGTGAAACCAATTAAATGCTCATAACTTCACCAAATTACCTCTGAATTGAGTGATGTCTTTTGCAGAAGCCTTCTAGGAGGTAGGCGCCCAAAAACAGATCACAAAACAGCACCAAAACTCAGCATATAATTCAAGCACGAATTCCAATGCTTTCAAGAATGGTACGACCCTCCTTGAGGGGCGATTTTGTCATTAAAAATCAGCAACTCAAAATAAAAATCTGGAAACTTGTGGAAGGGGTCGCCCAAAGCATAGAAATCAGATTCTCGAATGCCCAAAACAAAATAAAAATTACTCACAAAGCTGTATACAAATTTGACTTTCAGCTATGACTGTATCAACAACTTCAAAACTGGAAATATCATCAAAATCTTCAACTGTTGAGCTCAATCTGCTAGTCTGGATGAGAAGCACAATGAAAACCAACTAGGTGTTGTATTTCAAACACGAAATTGGATTGAAACTAGGAGGTAAGCATCCCTCGAAGTAAAAACCAAGTTGTCATTTTGACGCATAACATTAGCATAAATTCCTGGATAATCAGCTCTTCAAACAGCAGCAATATATAAGCTTTTGTTGGCAAATGAAGCAACAAGAACTCTTCAAATTCCAAGAAGTTGAATCACTTCAACTTCCAAAAGGGACGCCACCTTTTTGCCTTTTACTTTTTTGAAATAATAAACTATCATTCAACTTCCCCTTTAAGGCATCCATTTCATATTGCAACAATAAAACATTTATTAAATAATTAAATACTCACTTGACCTTTGTCCCCTTCTTTAAAACAACTTGAAGTCATCAAGCTAGGCATGGGGGTACAACTTCAGAACATGAAAATTGACTAAGTCGAAACTCGATCCAAGGAGAAAACCAAACCAAAATGGCCCGAGGCCGATGGATAACAAGATGAAACGAGTTGAGAGGCGCTAATGATGCCCTTTGCCAAAGAGTGAACACTAAAAATAACCCGCGCCAAAAATAGTAAGTTTATCTCAAAACTAAGCGAGGCCGAAATTTTGGAAGCAAGCCTTGTAATGAAAGTACAAACTGAACCAACTTAAAATTAGTATTTACTAAAAATAGTAAATACCTAGAAATGCCACAAACCTCCAAGCAAGGAAACCCTAATTTCACTTTTGATCAACCTACGGATTTCCGGAAATAGGCTATCAGTCAAAGAAGAGCGTATGGCCAAAATGGGGACATTACACCAATGGTGAGTTGTAAAGGCACCAAGAAGGACGTGCTACCCTCCAAATGGAATTTATGATACTTGAAGCTGACTTGATGCCTCATTCCAAGTCAACTCAAGAGGACACTAAATGTAATTGGAGTTAACTTGATGCCCGTTTGCAAGTTAAGCCCATATCCCACAAATCATGCATTGTTAGATCCCACTAATTAAGGATGTCTAAACGGCTTCCATAATTTGTGGATCTCAGATCTCTACTAAACGTGGATGTCTATTTTGGAGGTATACTTTACATTAAAGTTCACCTTTAGTTTACTTTCAGTGAACTGAAGTAGTTTCCAGTTGACTCTTTGTTTAGTGTTAGTTAATTGAAGTAGTTTTCCAGTTAATTGTTGGTTCCCCCTTGTTAGGAATAAATCTTGCTAATTGATTGGCAAGAACTCATTGTTAACTCAAGGAGATTTTGGGTTGCCCACTCCTTTGAGTTCTATAAATAAGAGCCTTGGGCTCATTGTTTGTTTAACCTTTACTCGCTATGGAAAATTCTTGCGCCATTGTGTCCAACAG
This sequence comes from Sequoia sempervirens, assembly GCA_007258455.2. NCBI lineage: Eukaryota > Viridiplantae > Streptophyta > Pinopsida > Cupressales > Cupressaceae > Sequoia > Sequoia sempervirens. The sequence continues at coordinate 11,630 of VDFB02315616.1, read as the reverse complement.
CTTTGAAATCGAATATTTGTTCACTCTTGGATGAGAGTTCATTGGTTGATCGTAATTGTGCATGATTTCGTGCCTTTGTTGTCCCAATCTTTGTAATTCGTTTAGAAAGCTTTTAATAAAGAAATCAAAAGGCACATGCAATTTTATCTGAAGGATTTGAGTTCTTCCATAAACGTCTTTGTGTTTAAATAGCTTGTTGTTTCATTTCCCTCCTCGGATAGGGGTTCCTCCTCCTTGGATATCTGTTATTAACGGTTGTCGTTTGTTGTCGTCTAATGGATTATCCTTCAACCTATACTTCAGATAGGGGTTCCTCATCGTTAGCAATTTTCTTGGCCAAGACATCGTAATTTGTTGTTTCTTGTAAGTCGTTTCCTAGCCCATACCTCGGATAGGGGTTCCTCCTCCTTGGCAGGTCTCAGTTCCAACTTACCGTGAAGAGCATTTGCTTATAGAAAACCTTATCCCTGCGTATATCTGAGAGTTCAGAGCCTCGGTCATAATCTAAGGAGATGGCGGATTCAAGTGATCCAACCAACCCATTCCCACTCCTATGCCCTCATGCTCTATTTACCTTGAGGATTTAGTATAGATTAAAAGCTAGAATAGTCGTGATTAAGATCTGCTGAAACCAGAGAAAAAGCTTAGCTACGGTGCATTGTGTTTGTGCACCCGTGTGTCCTACCGCTGAGTACAAAAAGATAAGAACCTTAGTTTACCCTACCCTTAGTTTACCCTACCCTTCCTTACGCATTACATCAGTAAAGAGGGACTTTTCTTTAAATAACGGAGAAGTGGGTCAAAACATTTGTAATAGCTAAACGTTTACAATCAGCAATCCAAAGGTGCTAATTTAAACACCAGCAGTTTTCTGGCGCCCACCGTGGGGCAACGAGGCATCAAACTTCAAGAAAAGCTAACGCTTTTATGTCACGAGAATGACTATCTGGCGTCCTTGGGCCCCAGTAGAACAACCTGATCTTACTCCAGCAAGTCTCCAGGCAGATCTTACGTATATTGAAGGATAGCAATTAGACATCATCAACAGCCTGCATACCTTCATCTTTGAAAAGAATACATCACCTGCTTAGTTGAGAGCCGGAACTATTATTGTAGACGAGGAAGAAAGAAAGGATGATCTTGTAGTTGAGAGACCAGTTTTACCACCTCCTGCGTGGCAGTAAGCATCCTGGCTCACCGAGTATATATGAGGAGGAACAATCCTATTTTTCAAGAAGAAGTCGGAGAAGCGTCCAACACAAAGCAAATCTATCAAGAGGTTCAAGAACAATTTCTAGAAGAACCACAACAAGAACCTCCTACTCAAGCAATGGCCAACAACGTTAACATCAATAACGACAATGGCCGCAATAATGGCAACAATGGCAATGGCAATTACGTCAACAATCTCTTTGGCAATGGCTGAAATGCAAGAGTTGTAAGACATCCTGCCCCACTACCATGGGGTAACAACATAGGTCCATTGGCCCTACAACGTAATCATGAACTTCCCAAGGGATCACGGAAGCACTTCCCAAGTTTCTATAGCGACGGGGCTAGACACCCCAATGAGCATCTTTCAGCATTCATCGTGGTTTGTTCCGTTCTGTCTGTACCACATGAAGATATTGCCTTTCGACTCTTTGTCGAAACTCTTGAAGCAAATGCGGCTGACTGGTTCAATCACTTGCAACCAGGAATCATCACGAACTGGGAGGACATGAGTGAAAAGTTCTTAGCCAGATTTAGACTTGCTGAAGACAACTATCAGCTGTTTTCCCATTTATCCAACTCAAGGATGGAGTCCACAAAACCGATGAGAGAGTTCGTAGTGAGCTTTAATCGCCTTGTTACATGTCTTTCTCACACTCTCAATCCATTAGATCAGATCCTGATGGGTAGCTTCATCAACGCCCTTCGCTCAGAAATAGTCTTTTTCATAAAAGGCAGTCATGAAGAAGGCTTACTAGTTGCTCAAGAGAAGGCTATCGAGCTTGAAGATCACATGATCACTACGAGAAAGATGAAAGACGATGCTGTCAGACCGCTGGTCCAAGCATCAACAGATCCACTGCTACAAGAGGTAGCAAATGAGGTGACAATTCTCAAGAGGCAGTCACCCAACCAAGGGCAGCAAGCACTGCCCACACCACGACCGTATCAACAACAACAACAGCAGTACCAGCCTCACCAGCAGTACCGGTCTCAACAACCATATCAGTCGAAGAAAAATAATTTCCAATCTTTCAACAACTTCAAGCCAAAGTTTTCAGGACCGCCAAGACAGGCAAAACTTGAAAAATCTAATTTGTTCTGTTGTTTCCACGACTCAGACGAACACACCGGATCTTCATGCCCTGAGAATCAGAGAATGAACCAGATCATGGGATATGTCGGTGATGCAGCTCCAAGCTCAAATTCAGTACCTTCAAATGCGAATGTTGCTCCACCTCAAATGGACAACTTCGATGGCGACTCCACAACGGGATACTTTCATAGTGTTGTACCCCAAAATTAAAATTTTTGTTACACTTAGACATTTTGAAGAAATGAGTAATAGTCTTGTCAAATCAGTCAAAAAGGTCAAAATTTGGGTGTGCATGTCTTGCATGGAGGGTTAAAACACAAATTTTTCAATTTCTGACGATCTGGGTCTGCTAAGAGCAGCTTAACCTACAAAACCCAGATCTCAGTTTTTCATCCCTAAATTTTAGGAAAACTGCTATTTTTAGAAATTTTCTCGAAATAGTAAAGGTTTTCGGGTTTTGGGTTTCTTTCGAAGACGGATTTGTAAAAAATAGAAAATTTCTAAAAATAGAAAGTTGGTCCGACAGGGTCCGAACTGATTTTGATTGGCTCCAAAATGTGTCCGTATCAGGTGGTGCGTCAGAATCTTAAAATATTCAGTTTGCCCTACTGGGTCTATTCAGCTTTTTCAGAAGCATATCTGGAGTTTGAGGTCATCAATGGAGGTCATCCGACTGCCAGGCGTCAGTTTTAGCATTCAAAACTTCCAGCAGAAAGTGAAACGATGAACATGCACGAGGATCGAGGAAGAAAAGTGAAAAGTCATGAAAATTTTCTAAGTCTGCTGAGTTTGGGCGCCCCAGTTGAAGAAAGGCGCCCACCTTTTTAGGGCATCAGATGAAGAAATTAGGGTTACGGTCTCCAATGAAAGTTGTTCACTGTTCAGTCGGCTTCGAGATGGATATCCCCGTCAGAGCATCAGATGATCCAGTCTCCGGCAAATTCAAGTTGAAGTCAAGGTATAAAATGAAAATCTGGAACTTGAAGAAGATGAACAAATTGAAAATTTTTCTAAGTCTGGAGAAACTGGGCGCCCCACTTGGAGAAAGGCGCCCAACTTTTCAAGGGTGCAAACAGAGGAATTTGCAGTCGAAGCTATAACGGGATGTCTTCAGAATTCAACTGGCTTTGCAGTGAGCTATTCAGCACGACAAACGGAGCTCGCAGTCATCAGATTCAAAAGGCTGAACAGAAGGTCCGACGAGAGGTGAAAAGGGAAATTCAAAGCAAAAGTAAAAAAGGTGAAAAATAAACTAAGTGTTGGTAAACTGGGCGCCCCCAGTCAAGATAGGCGCCCAACCTTTTGAAGGGTGAAAATTCACTTTTTGACAAAAGTGTCTCCAGAGGACCCCTTTTCATTTTCAGTCAGCTTCGCGATGAGCACAAACGTTCAGCGATCCGACACTCGGAGCTTAAGATCCAACAAGGTCGCCCGAAGAAGTGAAAGACATGAATAAATTGGAAAATTTTCTAAGTCCGATGGAAGTGGGCGCCCCCCTTGAAGAAAGGCGCCCAAGATTTAAAGCCTTCAGATGATGGAATTTGCAGAAGTAACGTCCAAGAAGGCCTCGCCAAAATCAGTCTGGCTATCCAACGAAATACTCAGGCAGTCAGTCCGATCAACGTAGCTCCCGGAATCGAAGATTCACCAGAAGATCAAAGGGAGAAGGAAGAACTTGGAAGTCAGGAAAATGGCTAACACTGGAGAAGTTGGGCGCCCCTAGAAGGAAAGCCTCCCCGCGCGGAGAATCTAAATCAAGTTTTATGTGAGGTGCCTCTAGAACATCTTCGACCAACCGGCCCGCAGTTGAACCACTCACCGGGGCTCGCCGGGTAATAACTAATCAACTTAGAAATCAGAGGGCTGGCGGTATGTTAAATGGAGCAGCGCTTTGAAAGTCAAAATTTTGACTAACACTGGTGAAAATAAGCGCCCCTCTTGGAGAAAGGCGCCCAAACCTTCATGCCTTAGAAGATTTTTGAAGATTTTCAAAATTTCAAAATTTGCTTGAGAAGAAGATGGCGTCCAAACTTGAGAAGATAAGATTTAGGGTTTTGAAAATAAAAGCAGAAAAAAAAGCAAAACCTAAAATCGAACCCTAAGTCTATTTAACACTTCTTTTCAATGTATTTTTCATTATTTTTGCAGGTAGCATCCAGAGGAGAAAGTTGGAGCAGCAAGTTTGAGAAATTTTTGTGATTAAAGAGTTCATAGTTGCTGGTTTTACATCAGATTTTTCAGACCAGCAAGCATAAACCATTGTTCTTTCAAGCTTTTTGTTCCAGAAGATCAAGTTTTTGAAGCAGGAGGCCAAGGCTTTCAATTTTTCAGTCATCTGGGTCTTTTTGCCTCTATCTTCTGAAGAATTTTTCAAGAACTTCATCAAGTTGCAGCAAGTGCTTTTATCTTGCATGTCAGTGAAAACCTTAGTGCATTCATAATTCAACCATCTGGGTCCTTTCCAATCAGTCTTCTGAAGAAAACCCATATCGCAGCTTTTTCCAAAAACCTAGGGTTGGCTGCTTTTTCAATCAAACGTCAGAGTTCTGCAAATCCAATCATCTGGGTCCATTTCTAACGATGTTCTGAACAAAACCCAGATGCCAGCTTTTTTCGGGAAAAATTGAAGAAATTAGGGTTTGCTGCTTTTTCAGTCAAAATTCAAGATTTTCAAAAACGGACGATCTGGGTTGTCTTGCAACGAAATTCTAAGCAAAACCCATATCTCAGAAAAATTTCCAAAAATTTGTCCGTTTGAAGACGAAAAACCAGCATGCTAAAAATAGAAAGTGTGCAAAACTTGTCAGAACATAGGCGAGTTTACAGTCATTCTTCAAGGTTTTCAATATGGAGTACATTCCCCTCAAGTTTAAGACCAAATCAGCACTATGTTAAAACTTCATCATCTCAGCTGAAGAACAAGAAAAGGTGTGATATGAGAAAGAGGAAAGGTATCGGAAAAGAGTGTTGCAATAATCTTCTGATGGTAATCAAGAGAGGTGTCAGAAGCATAAAGTTGCAGAGCCGCCAAGTCACCAATTTGTGAGTCATCTTTTTGGGCAGCGATGTTTTGCAAGAATAGAACTCATAAAACAGTTGAAAAAGTGAAAGATCCTCTAGGTTTGATCACAAAAGGCGAAGAGATCTTGGAGAATCAGAATATTGCCTTAGTTGGCATAGATGCACCGAACCGGGACACAGTTTCTAATTTCCTAGCGGATGTGATCGAGCTTTAAAGAAGCTTCTAGCTTTTTCCGCTTTTCTATTCTTGAATGATCCATCCATTCTTTGAGAAGAGAAAGAAGCTATAAATGCTGGCTGGCATTTCCCCGCTTCGCTTCTAGGTTTTAGATAAGTTATCTTTCTAGATTTAGTAATAAAGTTGCTTGTCGAAAGCAAGCCCTAGATTGTGAAAGCAAGGATTTTAGGGTTCCCTACTCCGCTTTCTCTATAAATAAGAGCCTTTCGCTTCATTTAGTTTTTAACTCTGCTTATGAGAGAACAAAATGAGCCTATTGTGCCTCTATTTGTTGCTCAAGTATTGTTCATTTGTATTGCGATAAGCAAATTGTTGCTCCTTAGCCAACAAGGAGTTAGTGCAGATTGCTGTTTCTATTGTGTTAAGAATAAGTTTGCAAGCCTCTTTAGCTGCAATTTCTTATTCAAGGCATGTTAGAGGGGAGTTTTGTTTTAGAGATTTGAGTAATAAAATCATGAGCCTCTTTTGCCTTGGTCTAAAATCTCAGATTTCCGTTATCTATGTTATGCTTTCATGATCTTTATTTCAGCTTACAGTGAAGTCTGTAGGTGTTTGTTGAGAGAGATTGTTAAAGTATTTCGGCTCTAAAAATCTACCTCGGCACTTCTAACTTTGCTCGCTATTACTTGAGAGGTTAGAACGCTTTTAGTCTGGGTTAGTCAGAAGGAACTTCATCGTAAAAATCTCGCCTGGCGGCGCTTGTGTTTAAAAACCTTGTGCCTAAGCCGATCCAAAAAAGATAGGCAACTTAGTTTTAGTTTACTTCTTTCAAAACACCATCGCTAGCGAGGGAGCCTCCTCAATTTGAAGAGCGCTTATTCTGCAGATAGTTGTCCGCTAAATCAAGATTCCAGAGGTGCGAATTTAAACGCCAACAGTTTTCTGGCGCCCACCGTGGGGCACGAGGCTTTAAACAACAAAGAAAGCTTAAGCTTTATGTCACGGGTATGACCATCTGGCGTCCTACTGCTCCAGTTGAACAACCTGATCTTACACCTCCAGTTATCCAGCCAAGTTTCCAGATAATTGAAGGAGAGCAAGTGGACATTATCAGCAGCCTGAGAAGTTTCATCTTTGAGAAGAAGGAGACCCCTGCTCAGTGGAGAAACGCTGCTGCTATTCTAGACAAAGAGGAAGAGAAAGCCGATATTGCAGCCGAGAGACCTGTCTTGCCACCACCCGCGTGGGACTAGACAATCCTGGCTTACATAGTCTATACAAGGAGGAGAACAAGAACAAATCCGCTTTTCCAAGAAGATACTTTCCTTCCACATACGCATCATACAGAAATTGGAGAATCATCCGACACAGTATTTGAATCCGACACAGTTCCTGAGTTCAACACCGTACCTGTGTTCGAAGAAGAAGAGTTCGAAGCAATGGGTGATAACCGCAACAACGATGACAACAACAATCGCAATCGGAGAAGAGGTCCCCCACTGCCTTGGGGTGACAATATTGGACCTTTGGCCTTAGGGGCAAATCACGAATTGCCTAAGGGGTCAAGAAAGCACTTTCCACGTTTCCAAGGTGATGGAAGTCAACATCCTGATGATCATCTTTCAGCCTTTTCAACGGCTTGCGCTGTTTTGCATGTAGGTCATGAAGATGTTGCTGTTCGTCTCTTTGTTGAGACACTCGCGGGAGCTGCTGCCGAATGGTTCAATCATTTGGGACCCGGTTGCATAACCAACTGGAATACTATGACTGAAAAGTTTCTCGCGAGGTTCAAACCAGCTGAAGATAGCCACCAGTTGTTTGCTCGACTTTCCAATTCAAAGAAGGAGGACAATGAACCAATGAGAGAGTTCGTAGCAAGGTTTAACCGCCTGGTTACTCGTCTTTCATATACACTCAATCCATCGCCTGAGATCCTGTTAAGCAGTTTCATCAATGCACTTCCATCAGAGATAGCCTTTATCATAAGATCGGCGCATGAGACGGAACTGGGAGAAGCACAACAAGGTGCAATAGAAATTGAAGACAACATGATCACTTCAGGAAAGATCAGAGGAGATGCTATTAGACCTTTGGTTCAAAGTTCTGCTGATCCATTACTTCAAAGGGTTGCAAATGAAGTAACTATTCTCAAGAGGCAATTGCCACTTCAGCCGACGCCTCTTGCTCAAGTTGCACCACCACCTGCCTTGCCCGCACCACAGCAGCCTTATCAACCTCAGCAGCCATATCAGCCAAGGAGGAATAACTTTCAGCCTTACAACAATTACAAGCCACGAGGGCCACCTCCACCAAGGCAAGCGGCCGACAATACACAAAATGCTGTGTTTTGCTCTTTTCATGATTCCACTGAACATGCCGGCACATCTTGCCCTGAAAATGTCAGAATGAACGAGATAATGGGATATGCCGAAGCTGCACCTGCACCAAGTTTCGTTCCAACTCCAAGTTCGAATGTTGTCTTACCTCAATCGGACAACTTCGATGGCGACTCCGCAACGGGCTACTTTGAAAGTGAACCCGTTTTTGAAGAACAAGAAGAAGATATTTGTCAGTACTCTCTTGCAGTTAATCCTGAGAATCATACGACTCCTGTGTTTACCAGAGCTCAACATCTGAGGGCACACAAAGAAGAGGAAGAAGAGAGGTTGAAGATATCAAAAGACAAAGAAAGAGAAGTAGCTTCTACTTCAAATATTAAGTCTTCTCAAGAGAACATGAAAGCAGTTGCTGAAGGTTCGTCCTCAGCAAATTTTGATATTGTAGATTCATTGATGAAGAACAAAGTACAGATTTCTCAGTTAGAGTATCTCCAAGATCATCCAGAGCAAGTGGACCGACTTCTCAAATTTGTGAAGAAAGGACCTACCAAGCAGCCCACATTGCTCGAATCATCCGTTCCGGCGGAAGACAAGCCTAAGCCCTTCTATATTTCTCTATATATAGGAGGTTACAAATTGAGCAATTGTATCATCGATTCCGGAGCTTCCGACAACGTCATGCCTCTACAAGTGATGAATGCTCTAGGACTTTCGTGCACCAAGACAAAGGACAAATGCTACTCACTGGAGTCCAAGTCGGTGCCGTTGGTCGGTCAATTGAAAGATGCTCAAGTAAGGTTGGCGGCTTGTCCTGAAAAGAAAATCATGATGACCATCCTAGTAGCTGACATTCCAGCAAGCTATGGGATGCTATTAAGCAGAAGCTTTTGCAAGGACCTCGGTGGAGAGATTCAGATGGATTGGTCTTCTGCAAATATTCCGTTAAAGAAAGGAACTTTCAAGCTGGAACCAGAACCCAAATCTCGATTTGCGGTCGTGAAGTCTCAAGATCCTCAAGCTCAAGTTCTATATCAAGAAACGGGTCTTGGTACTTACGCCATGCTGTCGGAGGTTCCTGAAGAAAGTCAAGAGGTCGCATGCATCGTAGAGAAATCAGCAGATGATCCTAAGTTGTGGACTTTGCAGTTCGATGGGAGTTGTTCCACTGCTGGTTCAGGAGCGGGAGTTGTGATAATCTCTCCCGAAGGACAATTGTATCCTTTTGCATACCGCTTGCAATTTGAATGTACAAATAATACGGCGGAATATGAGGCGCTTTTACTAGGTCTCAGGAATGCAAAAGATATGGGTATCAAATACCTTAAGGTCGAAGGTGATGCGGAGCTTGTTGTAAAGCAAGTCAGAGATCAATTCAGAGTGAAAGCAGATCGTCTTCGACATTATAGAAATAGGGTGTGGAATGCAATAGATTGGTTCGAAGCATTTGATATCAAGTACATTCCACGTCTGGAAAATAGTAGAGCAGATGCCCTCGCAGTATCAGCTTCACTTTTCATGCCACATTCTGACTTTCGTCAGAATGCGTTCGCTATCGAATTAATATACAGGCCAGCTGTACCTGACAACTGTGACAATTGGCAAGTCTTTAACGATGATGAACACATTAAGGAGTTTCTTGTTATGGGAGAAAATTTCAAGGAATTGTTCTTTGAAGGCAGTTCATCTACTCACAGAGAAGCAATAACAGAAGTTTCTGATACACCAAAGATTGCTGAAGATAAGGAAGTTCCAGAAGAACCAGAATCCAGCATAATCCAGTTGAAAGGAAATAAAATTCCCAAGGGTTTAGTTTCCCTGGAGAATATTTTTGACAGGCATGATAGATACATTCAAGATCAGAGAAATTCAAGTGACAGAACTTCTGCCGAATATCAACAAGTCAATATTGGTACAATTGACAAGCCCAAGCTTGTTAATTTAGGTACATGTTGCACGGTGGAGGAGAGCGAGAAGTTCATTTCTTTGTTCCAGCAATACCGAGATGTCTTCGCCTGGTCATATGAAGATTTGAAAGTTTTTACACCAAGAGAATTGTCTCACACAATTCCTCTTCGACCTGAAGCAAAGCCCTTCAGGCAAAAGCAAAGACACTACAATCCGCGGATTCAAGACACCATCTACGCGGAGATCCAGAAGATGGTGAATGCAAAGATCATCTTTCCCATCCATCATTCCACTTGGGTGTCGAATATAGTTCCTGTGCGCAAGAAGAACGGAGAAATCAGAATTTGCGTCGATTTCAGGAACCTGAATCAATCATCGCTCAAGGATAATTATCCTTTGCCGATCATGGAGCACACTTTACAGACGGTTACCGGTTCAGAGATGCTGTCTCTATTGGACGGTTTTTCTGGTTATAATCAAATAGCGGTGGCTGAAGAAGATCAATTCAAGACGGCGTTCACAACCCCGTGGGGTACGTTTGCCTATGAAAGAATGCCCTTCGGCCTCATCAACGCCGGTGCTACATTTCAAAGAGCCATGGATTTGGCGTTTGGTGATTTGAAGAATAAAGTAATAGTTGTCTATCTTGACGACCTCACTGTTTTCTCAAAGACACGACAAGATCACTTTTCACATCTAGGGAAAGTCTTTGAGAGATGCAGATATCATAAAATATCATTGAATCCCAAAAAGTCTATCTTCGCGGTGACGGAAGGCAAGTTGCTTGGCCACATCGTCTCCAAGGAAGGAACTCGAATTGACCTAAGCCGGGTTGAAGCTATCCGAAGTTTGTCTCTTCCAACAAGCAGAACAGGGGTACACTCTTTCTTTGGTAAGGTAAATTTCATACGAAGATTTGTACCAGATTTTTCTGAGTTAACTAAAGATATATCTGCTATGATGAAGAAGAAGACAGTTTTTAAGTGGACGGAAGAAGGAAAGAAGGCGTTCGCAGCAATAAAAGAAGCCATCAGTCGAGCTCCAGTACTAGTTCGTCCTGATTTTGAAAAGGAATTTATCCTTTATTGTTATGCATCAGAGTATACCCTGTCTGCCATTCTGACACAAAAGTTAAACGAAGAAACTGAATCCCCAATAGCTTTCATGAGCTGTAGTTTCAAGGACAGCGAATCAAGATACTCTCAGATTGAAAAGAATGCCTATGCGGTGGTTCGAGCTGTAAAGAATTTCAGATTCTATATCCTAAATTCTCACACCGTTGTGTATGTCACAGATCCAGCAGTAAAGAGCGTGTTAACTCAACAGGAGATGGGCTCCAAAAGAGGAAACTGGATCGCAAAGGTTCAAGAGTATGACTTGGAGATCAAGCCAACCAAACTCGTTCGCGGGAGAGGTCTTTGTCAGTTGATGGCGGAAGATGGTGATAAGAAACTTCAAGCTAAAGGGATACCTGAGATTGAACCTGAAGTTAAAGAAGACCTTCCAATGGTCTTGCTGATTGAGTCTTCGGGAGAATGGTTTACTGAGATATGGTATTACCTAACATACGGTGATTGTCCAAATCACCTGAACAAGCAACAAAGGAGAACGCTTAAGCTAAAAGCGCAGAATTATATAATCATCAGCAATGTTTTGTACAAGCGGGGCCTTGACGGAACATTCTTGTTGTGTGTTACCAAAGATCAACAACGGCGCTTGCTGGAAGCTTTCCATAATCAAGCATGCGGTGGTCACTTTTCATCAAAGGTAACAGCTTTTAAAATCTTGCGGGCTCAGTTCTTTTGGCCGACTATGTTCCGCGATGCATACGAGTGGGTACATAAATGTCAGTTGTGTCAACAATTTGTTGGCAAAGCAA
>VDFB02315613.1:0-12603 GCA_007258455.2 Sequoia sempervirens | reverse complement strand
TCCTCAACCTTTCATTTTCCCTTTTCAATTCTCTCTTTGTCTGAGTCTCCTTCTTCAATCTATCCAGAATCACAGCACTTGACCCCTCGAATTCCTCAATGTCTTGTTCTAGGGAAGCTGGCCCAAGGTTGATGGTTTGGACACTATAATCTTGGCCTACTACCTCATCTCTTGTTTTATCTGCAACAGGGGTGGCGATGTGGACTACACGGTTATGCACCTCATCCCTTTCTACCCGGGAAATTATCCTAGCAGCCTTCTTCTTTTTCCCCTTTCCAATCTGAGATAACATTGCATCCCAGTCGAGAGGAGTGTCCTCCACTATCACCTGCTTCTTCCTCGCTATTTCTTTTTCTAACCAGTCCGGGGCCGCGGGGTCTGTCCGGATTCCTTCTGTGTCAGTTTTCCCCGGGTCCTCTGTGGCTTTCTCCTCTTCTGCTACCGCCACCTCGACTTCTTCTTCTTCTGTTGCCTTGTCATCATCTCTCTCTGGAGGTTGTTCACCTTGGTCCGTCTCCTCAAATCCCAACTCGGGAAGCACCGGCGATGGAGTTCCAGCGGGGATGCTTTTCTCTGGTTCTGGCGATCCGCGACCCTTCTCACTCTCCGGAGAGTCCTCGTACTGCACCAAGGGAGAAGTGTGCCTTTCTTCTGTCTCTACCTCGAGCTCGGCAGCCTCACTGAATAATGCCCCTTCTTTAAACGGCTCTGCCTCTCCGCTGATTTCCTGCTCATCCGGATTCTCCGGTTCTGTTACACTTTGTGAAGGAGAGACAGGCTTGTCCTGTTCAGTGGCTGGCAATATTGGAGAAGAATCCTTTGGCTGTGCAGCATCCTTTGGGGAAGGAGTTCTGGATCTTCTGGTGTATACTTTGGTCTTCTCCCCTCCGGAGCTTTCCACATCCACAATTGGGGGTTCATCCTCTGAAGTCGTCTGGCCTTTCTTTTTCGCCACCCTTGTAGTTCTGGATTTCTTGGGCGGTGGAGGAACATCTTCCTCTTCAGCCTTCTCCGCCTCCTCCTCGTCCGAGGACTTGCTGATAGTCAGGGTCTTCCACCTGCGTTTGCCGATAGGTTTCCTTTTTGCTGCAGGTTGAGTCCCCTTAGGGCTTCTGACCTTGATTTTGAAAGGAGAGGCCTTGGCTGTTTTCCCTTTGGGGTCCTCCTCCCCGGATTCCTCAGAAGTGGACATGGGGTTGAGATTCCCCATCAGGTCGAAAGTGAGGGGTACATTGGCATTTTCCAACACCCAGACCTCATGTTTGATCCAAGCAAAGGTATATTTTAGCACTGGAGCCATCAAGTCCTCCAACTCTGTCGCCTCAGGCTCATTCCAATCAATATCTGCTACTGACCTGTCCTTAATGGGCTCATATACGTGGTCCTGGACTAGTTTTCCATCATCTTCCAGCTGATCCGGAATCAGCTTCACATTGTATTGCCTAATTACCTCCACTGGCAGCCGGGAATACCTTTTCCTTCGTGCATCAAGGTCATCCTTGATGTTGACCCAGTAGTCCTCCAAGTCCTCTTTGTGCCTGTATTCCCGGGTAGCCCTTTTCTGTGCCCCTCCGGTGATGTCAAAATTCATTCTCTTTGAATGGAAAGAGAATCCATAGGCGGCCAATTCCTCACCTGCAGTGTGAGCCGATTGAATGGAAGGGCACATCTCATCCACGCCAATCCCAAGAGGGAAGTCGCCTCCAAAACCAGTTTTATGTTTCTCCCTTTTCACCACCGTATCGAACTCACAAATTTGTCTTACGACCTCCAGTAGCACTATGTGATCAGTGGGATACCGGGGCAGTCTGTAGGGAGCAACGGGGCATCCATCAATCCGGAGATAAGTGAAAGTGGGGAACTGGATGAACCAGGCCCCGTAATTCTTAATCAACCCCCTAGCCCCATCGGACAATCTAATGTGCTCCGCATTCTGAAGGGTCCGGGTGATGTGCATAGTGAAGGCATCATTGGCCCTCCTATAATCTCCGTGTCCGAGGTGCAATTCCGGATAGACCTCATAGATAATGTCTTGTCCAATAGTTCCTGCCGGAGTCAGTCCCTTGTAGGGATAGGAGACGGCCAGTATATATATAACAAAGGAGGACATGGTAAACTTCTTTCCTTCCAAAACATTCCTCAGTTGCCTATCTATTTCTGCACTGATAAGTCCTGCCCAGTGGTAATTCGTTCCTTGGCCTATCTTGGTGATCACATGGACCATCCAATTTTCCAATACCCCGACAGTTTTGAGTCCGGCCACCCTGCTCAACAATGTGATGGCATCATAAATATCTGGCCTGAACTTCACCCTATGCAACTGTTTGGGCAATTTGGAGTGGTGAGATTTGGGCTTCTCAAGCCATGAGTTGATAAGCTGTTGAGCCTTAACTGGCTCGTTCTCATAATATGTGCGAGCAGTGTCAATGCTTAGGGCGCAGACCGAAGAGAGATCCGGCATGCTGAAAGCTCGGGCAATGGAGGCTAGACTGAAGTTTGCCAACACCCGTCCCTCAGTGCTAACTACCATCTGTGTGTCAAAGGCGTACTGCCTAGAACACTCCAAAATCAGCTCGTAACACTGGACTGCTGGAGGGAACCCTGCCACGTGTACCAACCCTGAGTTCATCATCCCTTGCCTCAATGCTGATTGGTCCTTCTCAGCTGTTCTCTGTTTGAATTCTTCGTAACGCCAGGCACCAACGTTGGTATCGGACACATCTTCCCACACAGAGGATATCTTACTCTCTGGGACCTGACTCCTCATGTCTAATCTCAATTTTTCTATCTCGGAAATTGCAGATGCCCCCGCACCACCTTTGGACTTCCCAGCAGCAACTTTGCTTGATTCAGCCTGCAGATCCAAGAATCATTATTAGAATTTAATTATTAAGCTCATATCCATCCAAAAGATTAGCATACATCATACAAATCCATTAAAACCAAATGCCAATTGCCAATCTTCCGAGATCCGGAGAAACCAAATAATCCGGGAAAATCGTATAATCCGGGAAAATACATTCGGGGCGGAATTCCGGAGAAATCCGACCCAGACGGACTCCTGCCACCAAAGCACTATTAGCCATGTAAATCATTAATATGTTCGGAAATCAAAGGAAAATCATCAATTTTACTCTTTGGCAATCAAGAAATAGGCATTAACAATCACTCCATCAATCCTCTCATCGAAATATACAAAAGAATGCAATCAGACAGGAAATCCGGAAAAATCCGAATGGGACGGACTTTCGCGGACAGCATCAAATGCACCGGAAATTAACCCTGTCCGCGGAATAAAAGGAAACCGGGAAAATCCGGGAGACCGGAAATTCCGCGACAGCCTCGGAAACCCGAAAAATGGCAAAACGTGCACCAAAACAGGAGCGACCACAAGATCTTCAATATCAAAGCTCGAATGAACCCAAAACCGACGACAATCACCAGACTCGAATATGCAAAGGGTTCCAACACTCAGAAGCACTCAAAGGAAGGATCCCATACTAAAATGACGATGCCCTAAATCGAACAACCACATATCCGCCATTAAAACCAGAGCAAGCTTTTAGGGTTAAAATATCAGTTCGGGATTTACCTAAAAGCCCTCTAATCCTCACAGGACGGGGAAGCCAACATAAAACGAGGCGAAAGTCATTCAAACACAAGATCAAATCATCGCGTTAACCGAAACACCAAGGAAACCCTAAATTCGCATGGTAACACACTCCGCACCCAAAACAAACATACAACACGACCCAGAATTCCGTCGAAAATGTAAATATGCAATTAAATGAACAAACAGAACTTATGAGGCACGAGAGATGGGCTTCAATAAAAAAAACGGATCAACCCGACTAGATAAATACGAAACCCAAAACCAAAACACGGGCCGACCCAAAATTCAACAATGCCCAGTACAAGAAAACCTCAAATCACCATGCAAGCAAACGGAAGGGCAACGAATACATACCATGGACCAAGACGGGCAGAAATCGAGCTCAGAAAATTAATCCACGTGACAACACGTCCAAGCCACGAGATACTGGCAGCAACACTCAAGCAATTCACGCGCAAACAAACCAAGATCAATCCTCAAAGCTCAAACGCAAGTTCTGAATCGCCAGAGCAGAAAACAAGGAAGCAATCGAAGTTGGAATGAATCAGAAAATGCCCTAAATTCGCCCTTATACCCGCCTGAACCAAGGTACCTTAGCCATTAATGCGCGAAAAGACGTTTCTGACAAGTCCGGAAACCCGAGCCCCAAGTGGAATTTCGGAGAATCCCAGAATGCGCGGAGACACGGATTCCGCGGAAATGCGGAAACCGGGGAAATCAGAAATATCGGGACTTTGACGGAATCCGGGAAAATCCGACTGGACCGGAAAATCCCGAAGTTAGGCAAAAACCCGGCATCGGAGAATCTGGCAAGAGACGGACAAGGAACCAGGGCCGGAAAAATCCGCCAGAGGCGGAAAATCCCGGATCTAGATGAAAACCCGGACTTGGCCAAAAACTCAATTTCAATCAATATCAACCTCAAGGCAAGGGCAAAGCCAGCA
The DNA here is from genome assembly GCA_007258455.2 of Sequoia sempervirens. Classification (NCBI taxonomy): domain Eukaryota; kingdom Viridiplantae; phylum Streptophyta; class Pinopsida; order Cupressales; family Cupressaceae; genus Sequoia; species Sequoia sempervirens. The sequence goes on along the minus strand of VDFB02315613.1, from coordinate 8,046 downwards.
AAACCAACATGTCAAGACCCCAAAATGATAAATCCAATAAAATCAAAGGTCAAAGACACAAAAAAGAAAGGGGGTCCCCCACTCCAAGTGGGGCGTGTGTGCAAAAACTGCACAACAAATGGCGACTCTGCTGGGGAAATGCTCCTGAGCATTTCGATGACAAACTGGAATCAAGAACCCAGAACTCTGATTTCAACTCAAGTACCCAGCCGTCACCCTAAGTTAAAGCAAAGAAACTCCCAGACATTCAGACATTCCTATACCAGGGTCCAAGTGTGTGCAGGTGCATATATTACCTACCTTCAGTTGCAAAGAACCAGACTTGGTATGAACAGGCTACGTAAAGATTCTGACCCTAAAAGTAACCTGGATAGAGCCTCGCTGCCAGTCAGGCGTTCATAGCCCCGACGAGGTTATTGCTGTGATCCTCCTGAACATAGCTCTACTGCCAGCCAGGCGTCTATAGCCCCGGCAGAGATATTCAGATCCCCCTGATGAGTTGAATTCGAACCTCAAGATTTTCAATATCCATTTCTTTTCTTTTGCTTCTTCTCTTTTCTTTTTTTTTTTTTTTATACGAATATTTCTTTTTACTCAACTTATTCAACCTGTGAACAGTGAAGTTCACACTCAGGGCTGAGAACCACAGTGGCACTAGAGCAGAAAAAGATTTTTCACCTGTCCAGACCTTATAAGGACCTTTTACGACTTCAGGTATATTTAAAGATTAAAGGTATAAGACCCCAATACATTCCTGTGCAGAGTGACCAGAAAATCTTCGCCTTACCACAAGGACAAGTGACATAGGCAACGGAATTCATACCATAACATTCTGGAAAAAAGATTAAAGTTTGTAAGGGAAATATCAGAAACATTGGACCTGCTTTGTCACCATTATCATACAGATGCACCCACAATCCCACAAGGAGATAAGACCAAAAGCAAGAGCAACGCAAAACACAACACACAAACCAAAGCAAACCTACGCCAACCAAACACAACCAGCAAAGCGAAAGGGAAACCTACCCTAACCAAAACAAGAAAAACAAGCAAAGAAAGCAACCTGACTAACTATTTACAGGGCAAAGAGCTGAGAACAGCTCAAGACTGGAAATAATGTTTAAGATACTGCCCATTAACAGGCAGTGGCATGTCCTCTCCCGTGAGAGTCCTCAAACGGAAGGCATTATCTCCCAGAATTTTAGCAATCTAGTAAGGACCAAGCCATAATCTATCAAACTTACCATGGCTACCTTTCTGATCATGCGGCTTATCCCAATACAGGACAAGGTCAGAAATCCTAAAGGCTTTGACCTTAGCTCTCCTGTCAAACCATCGCTTGACTACCCCCTGGTGTTTGGCGAATCTTTCAAGGGCATTATCCCGTTTTTCCTCAAGATGCAACAATTCAGCTAATCTCGCTTCCCTTCTATCACCCTCATCATAAAACTGGTTGATAAACTGCAGAGTTGGGATTTTAAGCTGGATAGGGAAAACTGGTTCTAGACCGTACACTAAATGATAAGGAGAGGTACCAATGGAGGACTTAACCCGAGTACGATCTGCCCAAAGAGCAAATCTAAGCTGGGTATGCCAGTCCTTTGGGTTCCTCTCTAATAGTTTTCGGATAACAGTCAACAGGTTCTTATTAGAGGATTCAGCTAGACCATTCCCCTAGGGATAATAATTAGATGCAAACTTAACAACAATGCCATGATCAAAAGCCCAGTTTGAGAATTTCAAAGATGCAAAGGCAGGACCATTATCACACACAACAGCAAAAGGACATCCAAACCGATTGAGAATGGCAGATTCTAAGAAATTGATTACTACCTCTGACGTACACTGCCTACAAGCAAATGCTTCAGTCCACCTTGTAAAGTAATCAGTAATGGTGAGGATATACCTGTGTCCAGCAGAAGATGGTGGATTGATAGGGCCGATGAAATCCATACCCCATTGAGCAAAAGGTTTTACCTCAATAACAGACTGGAGCGGAAGTGCTGCACACCTTTCTCTTGTTGCTGCAGTCTGGCAAATGTGACAGGTCCGTACATGCTGATGAACATCCTTGAACAAAGTAGGCCAGTAGTACCCTGCCCTCAAGATTTGATTCGCAGTGGCAATGGCAGAACCATGACCAGTGCCATATTTCTCATGAAACTCATTTATTACTCTCTCAGACTCCTGCCTCCCGAGGCACCTCAAATAAATACCTTCGTGGTTCTTCTTGTATAGGACAGCTCCTTTCAGCATGAAACCATCGCTTTTCAGTCTCAAGGCTCGCCTCTGTACTGCATTAAGATGACCAGGAGCCTGCTGATTCAGCAAATAATAAACTATATCATCATACCAGCCATCAGGGGAAACTGCTCCAACATCATAGTTACAGACAGACAATTCAGGGCCTATCTCTGCCATGGTCTGGGTGAGTCCCTGTCCTCTTACCAGCCTCATGGGCTGGATCTCAATGTCATACTCCTGTAGCATGGTTACCCATTTAGCTCTGCGCTCCCCTAACTCATTCTGCATCAGCAATAACTTAACTGCAGAATCAGGAACAATTGCAAACACCTTGTTTCTGAGGATATAGTGCCTAAATTTCTTTACTGCTCGAACAAGGGCATATGCCTGCTTCTCCACATATGGGTATTTCAACTCAGCATCCTTCAATGGCATGCTCATGAAAGCGATAGGATGCTCATTCCCCTCATCAGACTTTTGTGTCAGCATTCCAGCACATGAGTGGTCTGAAGCAAAGGAATAAATATAGAACGGTTTACTATAGTCTGGACTCACCAACACTGGAGCGTCAGCAATGGCTCTCTTAATCTCTGCAAAGGACTGCTTTGCTTCTGTGGTCCACTCGATCTTGGCATCTTGTTTTAACATGGCATTTAGTGGCTTGACAATCTCAGCAAATCCCGTGATGAATTTCCTGACAAAATTAATCTTACCAAAGAAAGACTTCATCTCTTTCTTGCTGGCAGGCGGCTGAATTCTTAGGATGGCTTCCACCCTCTCCGGATCTATAGCAATGCCCTTTTCTGATATCACATGGCCCAGCAGTTTGCCTTCTGTAACTCCGAAGATACACTTCTTGGGATTCAAAGAGATGCCGAATTCCCTGCACTTCTGGAACACCTTACGCAGATCTGAGATATGATCCCCTCTGTTTTTGGAGAAAACAGTCAGATCATCCATGTAAATGATAATGCACTTTCCTATGATGTCCTTGAAAGCGATATCCATAGCTCGTTGAAACGTGGCTCCTGCATTGATAAGCCCGAATGGCATCCTCCTGTAGGCGAAAGTTCCCCACTTGGTCGTAAAGGCAGTCTTGTGTCTGTCCTCATACTGGACCATCACCTGATTATATCCTGAATAGCCGTCCAGAAAGGACATCATCTGCGATCCATTAACCACTTGTAACACTTCATCCAACGAGGGAACTGGATAATTATCCTTTTCAGATGACCTGTTCAAATTTCTGAAGTCAACACAGAGCCTAATTTCTCCGTTCTTCTTTCTTACTGGAACCAGATTCGCCACCCAAGTAGAATGCCTGACAGGAAATATGATCCTAGCGGACAGCAGTTTCTGAACTTCCTTCTGTATGAGTGGCTCCAACAACGCATTAATAGGTCTCTGCCTCTGTCTAAAAGGCTTAGCGCCTGGCTTGAGAGGTATAGTGTGAGTAATGATGGATGTATCATAAGTCTTCAAGTCTTCATAACCCCAGGCCACTATGTCTGGAAAATCGTATAGGGCTCTGATTATTCCCTATTTTTCTTCAGGTGTACAGACCTTACCAATGAAAACATTCTTCACATCTTCTTCAGTTCCCACGTTGTGAGTGTCACACTGTCCACTGATAGACTCTTTCTTAGATTCCCGTTCCTGGTCTCTGATTTTGTCCATATCAAAAATCCTCTCCAGCTGCACCATTCCCCTCGGAATAGTATTGGACTTCAAATTTAGCACACCTTCCAAATCCAATTTTGCTTCTTGAGGTTCTGTTTCATCGATGATCTGTGAAGAAAAAACATCCGTGTTCGTGATAAAGTCAAGGATATGTTTATCATCCTCAAACACCTGAAAGTTAGTCACATTGTCAGGGACTGACGGGACAGGAGTTAATTCAACAGTAAACTTCTTCAATCCTGATAGGGACAGGGGCTGCAAAGTACTGGCCGCTTGAGCTAGGGAATCAGCAGTTTGATTCTTCTTCCTTGGGATCAATTGGATATTAAAAGCGTCGAATCCCTCGATGAGGTCCCACACCCTATGTCTATAGTTAGTCATTCTCCTGTCGTGACACGCATATTGCTTTCTTACTTGTTTGACCACTAATTCTGAGTCACCAAATACTTGCAAGACCCTGACCTTTTTCTTGAGTGCCATAAGGAGTCCATGAATTAAAGCTTCATATTCAGCCACATTATTTGTACAATGAAATTGGAGTCTATGAGCTGCGAAGAAACTCTTACCTTTGGGACTTATCAATTCAAATCCAGCTCCAGCCCCTTGCTTGGACTTAGATCCATCAAACTTGAGAGTCCAGTACTCCGCAGTGGTGGTCTTCTTCATTTTGTCTTTCGTCTTATCAGTGATAGAGGCCTCCTCAGTCACAACAGGTTTCTGACTTTCACACTTTGCTTACAGATTCTGCTCATCTGTGCTGGCCACCTGAGATGGATTCATGCTTTTGTGCACTTCTTTCACTGCTGTCTGACACAAGCAACACTCCAATTCTGAGTGAGAAGCATTGTGGACTCTACACCAATTCGGCAAGAGTAACTCCTTGAAACTTGTCTTCCTTCCCAAGTGGGTTTGATTCTCCACGCATCGCTTAATGAAATCTTGGAAATTATCCAGTAAGCCAATCTGTCTATCCTCAGGTTCTTCTTCTTCCTCAACTGATTCTGTTAGGACCTCAACAAGACTCGACCCTGTTTCGGTGTCCACTGGCATCGTATGCAACATCAACACCTCTTCTACATCTAATTCCTCATATGGGGCGGACAGCAAGTAGTTTCCCATTCCAGCTTCTGATATGAGAACCTCGGTCAAAGTCTTTTGGTACTCTGTTATCATGTACTTCATTCTAGGTTCCCTCTCAATCCTTATCTGATTAGGCACTCCCTTCCAAGGAAGCCACATGTGAGAGTGATCAGTAGACACATACCCATTCAGGGCTTTGGTGAACTCTTGTCCTAGAATTAGACCGTATGCATCAGGAATATCAGCCACTTGAATGTTAATAACCTGCTGGATTCTTGGATCAGAGGCTATCTGCATCTGGATCATGTTGAGTTCCCCTACTACACTCACTTCGGTTCTGTCCAACTGAGTAACCTTCTTCTGGGAATCAGCAGGTGTAATTCCTAGAGCCCTACAGACTCCAAGGGGCATCACGTTGGTAGACGCACCAGAATCTAACAAACAATTGTGAAGGTTCTTACCAAAGATTCGGACTGATATCAGAAATGGTGGAGTCTCCATCTTCCCTTGAAACAAGGTAGGCTGGGTATCTACCTGAGCCACTTGAGTTTTATCCTTTTCTTTTCCTCTATCTCCAGGGGGTAGATAAGCCCTATTCTGTGTCTGACTTTGTGTGTTCATAGGCTGAAAACTGGAGGTCTGGCTGACATGCTCGCCAGAAGATTTGTCCGATGTCTTTGAATTCACATCGTAAGTACCCAAGATGGCCTTTCTAATTGCAGGAAACCTCAACAATTCAAAAGCAGAAAGGTTTACCTTTAATTTTTTGAATTCCTCTGCGACGTACGAAGCCATCTATTCTTCACTCATATCAGTAGGAGCCTCTTTAGATGGTTCCTCTACCTTATCCTTACTTACTTGAACAGTCCTTTCCTTCTGCGGTTCTGCTTGAGCCTGTCTATCTTTCGAAAGGTACTACTTGGAAACCTGTGGATAAGACGGATTATTGCTCGCATTAGGATCTGGAGGGGTACTAAAGTTATTGGGAGGAATGGAAGTGGTGAAGGGCCCTCCAGGCTGTGGGCGTCTGTGAGGCATATCCCTCAATCCCTGTCTCTGAAACATCTGAACTTCTTCAACATAAGCTTCGTCCTGATCCAAGGGACCATTGTCATTTATATTTCCTTCGTCAAACAACCGGGCCACCTCATCCCCATTACAAATCTGATCTGTTTCATCACGGGAATCGGGTTCTTCTGGCATATTTTCCTTGCTGGCTGGAAAAGGAGCATGATTCAATACCAGCACAGGAGAATCATAGGAGCTAGAGGGGACAATCTCCTGTCCATTAGCGTTATTTTCCACCTCATACTGAAAAATGGAGGCTGCAGTTTGGAATTCTGGACATTCCAACTCTGAATGCTGGCTTGTCTTATGGAGTCTGCACCATCCTGACAGGGCTGCTTCTGCGAGATACACACCAGTGGGAGGTTTATCCTGGCTGACTGGCTGGTTCGCAGATTGATTAACAATCTGATTGGCTGGCTGATCCAATGGAGTAGGAACTCCTCCATTATTAGGCCCCGTATTCCAAGTTCTATTCTGTCCCTGTGTTGGCCTTTTGTCAAATCCTGACCCACTCCCTTGGCCTCTATCAAAGTTTTGCCTCCTATCGTTGTTGAAACCTCTTTCCTGATTATACCCCCTGTCATTGTAGAATCCTCTGTCGTTGCGTTGTCCCCTGTCAAAATTCTGCCCCTGTGAGAATTCTCTGTTCTGATTAGATTGCATTCCCTTCTGAGCAGCTTGTAATTGGCTATTCTGGTTTCTCAAATAAGTCACCTCTAGATTTAGCTTCTTTATTTGTTCAGCCATTTCATCAATCCTTTCCTTATTAGGATCTTGGTAAGGGATCTGGTTCGGGTTACTCTGAGGGGGAATAGGCATTGTGGCGGATCCCAAAGACTGGTGGAGCACCTCAGAATTCTGCAGGTAAGCAGGGAAGCTATTCTGCTGTGACTGATACATGGGTTGGTTCACTTGTTGTTGAGGGAAGCTTGTCATAGGAGAGATTTGGTTCATGGGATGACCAGGGTGTGGTATTATGGGTAATTGGGGAACTGGGTTCATAATTGGGGTATGATTGGTGAGAGCTTGATTTACTGCCTGAATCTGGTTGGGATGTGCAACTGGTCCCAGAGAAGGCAATGGCCCCGTCAAGTGCTGTCTCAAGTCTGTGCTAAGCTTGACAACCTCCGTATAAGCATCTGTCAAGGTGGCTGGAGGGTTAGGTCTCCATTTCAGAAAGGTTGCCGTTAGACTATCCAGCGCTTCATAATATACTCCCAGGGCGGTACCATCATCTAGGACATATGGGTCTTGCAATCTGGTGAATGCACGGTGGAATCTATTATTGAAACTGGCTATGGGTTCGTTAACTTCTCTCTTGACTTTGATAAATTGCAGGTATAGCTCATTAGCACTGATGGGTATTCAGAACTTTTGCAGAAAGGTCTTTTCAAGGTCACTCCAATTCTGAATTGAGCCAGCAGGGAGATGGTTGTACCAATAAAAAGCTTCTTCACCCAGGGAGTAAGGGAATAACCTACAAGAAACATCTTCATGGACAATTCCTCTGTCTTTAAGGCAAGTTTGGAAAATCCTTATGTGTTCTTCTGCAGTTCTGTTAGGGTCATTCACATGGAATTTCGAGCAGAAATGCTCAGGATTTTTAGGCATTACATTATAAGCACCGAAGGATAAAGGTGACGGATTATTGGCAAGGAAAGCCATTGGTAAGAGCGGGGGTGGAGGTTGTGGTCGGTTGATGACAGGTTGGGATTGTTGAAGGGGAACCTCTTCAGGAACGGGTATTGCTTCAACCTCAGGGTGAGAAGATATGGACGATGTTGGTGAAGGGATAGGTAATGATGATACTCCCCTATATGAGGATGTGGATGATGTTGGTGATGGAGCGGGCGATGATGATTCTCCTCTCCCTCTAGTCCTTCTTGACCTATTGGGAAATTGAAGTTCCTCTAAATCTTCCTCTCTGGTGGTGGATCTGGTATTTCTCCTAAATCTCTCTGGAGAGATGGCATT
>VDFB02315607.1:0-29388 GCA_007258455.2 Sequoia sempervirens | reverse complement strand
AAACAAAGTCAAACGCTGAGATTAGTTCATCTGCAATCCTTGTTGCTTTCGTTTCATCTCTTGCAGTGACTGTTTAAAATTTGGAGAAGTCTGTGTTGATTAAAAAATATATATAACAGAATCATGTTAGCTTATATATATGGTAGAGTACATCTTAAAAATTTAATTTATGAACATAAAATTTGTCTGTGAGAAAAGTTTTCAAATTGATTAAATTGAAATAACTTGGCCTTAAAAAAGGTAAAATGAATAGTTGACATACCTGTATCCATTTGGAATATTTCTGATTAACTTTCATTTTCTGGCTGACGACTCTTCATCAGAATAGATGAGGGCTTCTCACATAAACCCTTGTCTTCTCCGTTTATAACAGTTGCTTCATTTGATATCCAGCCACTTTTACCACGACATAGATTAAAAAGAGCTATGCATTCAAACTCAGAAACACATCTAAGATATTTCCATATGTGGCCTAGCTATAGCTCTCTACAGAGTTTGCCAAGCAATTCTCAGGGTTACTTGTGCGCTAGAATCTGGAGATTGACATCCTTTTAGGGCAACCTCTGGTACTAAAATAAAATTTAGTTGTGTAGATCTAGAATGAAAATAAGAGTACTGCTAGATGAATGTGATGGCTAGATGAATGCCGAGCTATATTTTGTTTGAAGATTTTTCAAATCAGACATCCCCAAAAATATTAGGTATTCTATCATCCTTACTGATACTATGTAATCTGGTATTGCTGCTAGATCTATTTGAGACTCGACGAAAGCAGTAAAGAAAAAAAAATTATTGTCAATTAGAAAAATATGTAAGAAAAACTTAGGATCTGGGAGAAATTAAATAGATTAATTAAAAGAAAGCATGAAAATAAAACATAAGAGTAATACATTTTCTCTCTCTGTTGAGTGGCATCCTTTTCTTTGTGTCCTTGACATGGGTGAGAGGGAAGAATTGGGTAAGAGGGAAGAATTGGGTATACAGCTGAATAGAATTCTTGGGCAAATGGATTCAATTGTCTATTTGATCACAGATGAAATCTAATCCGGCCAGCCTCCATGATAACTTTAAAGTCTCAGCTGATAAAAACTCTAATTTCGGCTTCTCCTTGACTTTCAATTATTAGTTATAGAATTCTCAAGAGCCAAATTTAAAGGCTAGGATACATTGATGATGGATGGTCAAGATTGATTGAGAATTAGGGTTAAGCTTAAACATGTAGTCTTTTAACAAGTGTCACATGAGGGATAAGATGGATAGGATTAAGAGGTGTGATGTAAAATGAATGGATGAGATGAAAAGTTAATTTGACTTTTGGAAATATGTGAATGGATAAGATAAAGAGATCTGAAAGGGACACTTGTACATGACGGAAATATTAGATTGTGATCCATGTGAACAAGTTTAAGGGCTAAGATTAAATAGACAAGGATAAAGGTGAATGTGAAATTAATTAATTAAATAATAAATATTTATTTGGTTAATATGATAAGGGTAAATTAATCAAATAAATATTAAATAATTATTTAATTAAAAGTTAAGATAAAATTAGGGAGAAAGATAAAATTAGTTAAATAAATAATAAATATAAATTTAATTAATGGTTTAGGATAGGATATAATAAGATGTGGTTGGATATAATAGCAATTTAACATTATGCATCAATTGTTTTGTTTTCTAAGGGTTTAAATATTGAGTTGTTGAGTTGAGTGGTTTTATAATAGTGTTATTTATATCTTTAAAAGATAGATTTGTAAAACGGATATTTTAAAAATTAAAGTAAAATTTAAATTAAAAACAATATTTTCACCTTTAATTATGAGGTTAGCTAGGTTGGTCCTCAATTTTATAGAAAAATTGTAAGTGTAATCCTCAAATTATAGGGTGGTGCGAGATAAATTTTGATGGGATCTTAGAGGAAATCCAAGAATATTTGGAATAGAATGTGTGATGAAATATCATGGACATTCGATTGGAGCCACTTCAAACAAGAGCTGCACAACATTGAAGTTCCTAAAATGTACAAGAATAGTCTTGTTTTTATGATTTGTTGTGTCTGCTATGTTTTAGCAATAGTGTTGATATTTTAATAACTTAATATTAATCTTGAAATTTTTAAGATGGTGAATTTGTTACAAACAAGAAACATGTATTGTCCTTTCAAAATTAACAATATGTGTATTCAGGTAAAATACAATAAACAACTTGCCCTGCTTATTATGAAATACAACGAATAACCATGCTTATTATGAAATACAACGAATAACCCAAAGAACCTATGGCAACCAAGTAAACTAATTGTAAAGTTAACAATTTACAATAGGCATAATATCTTAGATACGTGTATGATATACTAAATTAGGAAAGAAAAGAGAGTGTGGTCCTCACATACAACATGATTCTGACCCCTTTTTAGAAGAGGGTTATTAGGCATATCTCAAAAAATTAGAAGAGGGTTATTAGGCATATCTCAAAAAAATTAACGGAGTGTTTGTCAATAACATCTTGAAGATTCTTGGAGATTCACTGGTGGAGATAGTGGTAGGTGCAAGAAAATAGATCATGAAAGTTGAATATCTCTTTTTGAGTAAATTTATCATTTGGCAGGAATTAACATTCATGGAGATTTCACTTGTTACTTGGAAAGTTCAAATTCTATACATTTTGATTAAAACTTCATGAAAAGCTACTAGAATTCTATCTTAAAATTGTTGCATCCACGGCTCCCGCTAGAATAGCAACCATAGTACTATACAATGAATAATCACCCACATGTATCTTAATGTTGTGGCACTTACCTAAGCAATTGATTGTGTCACCATTTGATATCATAAATTGAAATTTTGGGGTTAGATAAATAAATCAAGATAGATGCGCTACCAGTTTGCTATCTATGAACCTATGGTTAGTACTAGAGTCAATCAACATTGTAACCTATTTCTTTTTTTAGGAATGGATTTTTGGATAAAGCATGATAGGGATGGGTGGTTGTTTGATTGATACTTTCCCTTGTTCATCATTAGTTTCTATAAATTTCTTGTTCTCATTCGATGTGTTCTCAATATACAATAGATTCTTTCTATTCTAATCTACTTTTGCATCTAAAATACAATCTTTTGTCATTTTTATCTTCTATTTGGTGAATTTTCAATCTAGTTGTAGACAAGTCAAATTGACATAATGCATTCAACTAGGTTTTATTCATCCATTCGGAAAATAAATCAAGTTTATTTATCAATCTCCTAAGGTCATCAGCTTAAATCAAATAAATCAAACTTATCATCAACCTTTTTAATCAAATAAATCAAACATCCATCATAATGCATATTCCATCCCTCTTGATTTAAATATATCAAATATCTAAGTCAAACAGGTCAAACTCATCCTAATCATCATCCTAGCTAATTAATCCTAATCTAATGCTAATCTCACCCACTTGCATTCTCTAGATATCTCCACTTGCACAAATAAATCAATTTATTGATTTATTAAATCCAAGATTTTCCATCAACATGGCATTTATGGGGAATATTCCCTCAACTTTGAATTCAAAGGCAAGTTGATTTGTCTCTCCAACATTGCATTTATTGCTCATTTTCTTGTCCCCCACTTAGCATTTACTCTCAAATTTGAATTCAAATTTTCCCTCTCATGGGCACTCTTCCCAAATCTTGCACATACATCAACCAATCACCACTTGACAAGTGTCCTTCTTTCGTTTGTCCAATCTTAGTCCCACATTGGTCTCTCTTCAACACTTAGCATTTTGAAAATCCTTAAATAGAAGCTTCAACTTTGAGCAAATCCTCCAGAACTTTTAAGCAAGGTTACTCTCTTAATTTGAGAACTCATCTTGTCCATTTATCATCTCCATATCCATAGCAATTTCATCACTAGTTTATCAATCAAGGATTGGGAAAGGGTCACTAGCACATTTGACACCAATCCACTATGAGATACTAGTTTGATCATTAGAATGGTGCCTTTCTATGTTTTGCTTGTTTCTTTGGCATCATTCTTGTGATTAGATGAATCTTATGGGGGATCTTTTATTTGCTTTGGTTTACCAGCAAGAAATACTAAGGGGTTTTTGTTTTTGATCCAATGCAGATTTAGGGTCCTACAAAATGGCGCTAGAAGGAGGGCTTATCTAATTTTAAACATATATAGTTTAAATATGACTATTGATGTATATTTTAAGTCTGCTTTAATCCTCTTTTAATCTTCTTTCTAAGCATACTTTGTTCATGTACTTCAAATCTGTGCTTTCATTGTTCAAATATACTAGCATAGATCCCTCCATATTTGGTGTGTATTGCTCAAATTTTCTGATCTGTATTATCCACATTTACAAGTTTCATGAACTAGGGAGCTTGCAATGTCACGTCATTCCTGACCACATCACATTGATTTGGACTATATAATCCCACTTAATGCTGTGAGCATAGCAGTCACTTTTCTCTAGTTGCTGAATATATTCTTTGTTTTGTTTCCTTCAGTAGCTTAGAAATAACTTTTGACAGTGAATTCGTGATTGGCTGTGAAGGTATGTATTTGATCAAGAGTTTTGTACATAGCATCTGGAGGCCTTAAATCTTGACTTACATCATATAGTAGAGCCAAATCAACACAGTCACTTTGCCGCCAACAAAGATTTGAACATGCTGAACATGTTGAAGCGCCACACACTATCTTTGTATATTTTGGGATTCTGCTTAAACCAGCCACGCCAATCCCACTACTCCACGGGTTGAAGAAGCCTAACAGAAGTTCCAAAGTTTGTTAAGTAGATGGCTATCAACACTCAATACTCTTGAGTGTTTGTATAGAGCATTGTGATACACACAATATGCAAAAAGGGGTTTCTTTATTGAGATTTGTGTTGTGCTCTCAATGAAGAAGTAGTGTATTCTTCATGATATATGATGCTAACCAAACCGTGCCCATAATACTAGGTGATGGATAGGAAAGGATAAAGGGAACCTCCAGCGACCACCACTGTGACAGGAAGAGAGCAAGGAAACATCAGAAGTGTAAAGTTAGGTTGTGGAATTCCCTTTTACACTTACCAGTTGCATTGAAATTTTCTAAATCCTTTTCCTGCACGCGTATTCTAAATTCTTCTATCCTTCATGCTTTCATTGGATGTTATTTAGCTATTCCAAAGCTCCCATTTTGGCGCGAGCATGCTGGAAAATGTTGAGGAATTCTGCTTCACACCTGCTAATAGCATGATAGTTTTTTTTTGTTTGTTTTTTTCATTGACCCGTGCAGGAAGGTGAGGGGGTAGACCCTTAAATTTTCCAAGCAAGAAAAGAAGAAGAATCCTAGAGGCCGTGCTCACAAATGCTTGCAGTCATATTCCATCGAGGCTAGGCATAGGCAGAATGATGCCAACTTGAGGAAATCTTGAGGGGAAGATTCTCGGGTATACGGATGGTTATCAGCGCTTGCGGACTTATGACCGAGAAGACTAAACTTAGCGTACACTAATAACATTGCATTTGATAGTAGAAGGAAACTCTGCATTAGGAAAGATGTTTTCAGTTCATTTGGTGAAGGGTGACATTGGAATTGAGCGTCGAAACCAAGCAAAGACGAACATTAAATTTGAATATTGCTAAAGCATTTTTTAATGCTTGGAGATTCCAATTTACGCTTTCATTTTCTATTTGAAATCAACTCACATCTCTTCTGGGGATCTTAAAAAGAACACTTCAATTTTTCATTGCAAAGGGTTAAAATTGAACCTTGGACACCTACTAGATTTCGTTTTGAGGTTAAGAATTGAACAATCAAAACTCACACTTCGTTTTGGTGCTTAAAAGAAACTCACAATTGCTTTGAATGCTATAAAATGAACAAGTTCTTGAATTGTGTGATTTTGTCTTGGGTGCATTTTGAGTGCGTATCCTCTCCCCTTGCGGTTCATGAGATCTAGGGTGCAAGAGAAACACTCAAAAATGCATTTTATTGCTTTGAAACACTTCGATTTGGGTTTAAAATTGAATATCTTGTGCGAGTGTAATTAGGGGCATTTTTTTGTATATTCTCTTTCTTTGTGCCATCAAAGATTGATCAAGTTACGGATTGTGGTTTTGCTTGCTTTTGTTTATCTTAGAAGGCCTGTCTTGGGGAAAAAGTACTCACCCAAGGGAACGACTCAACTGGTAACACTCTAAAGCCAAGAGTATTTCCAGCTGGGATATAAATATGGGTATTGGTTAAATGCCATTAACACGCGGTTGGCTCCGACAAGATGTATCCGAAAGGGGACTCTTGCTGAATGGGTCAATCTCAACGAACGGAAAGTCCTTACTAGAACCCATGCACTAGAATTTTCCAAAATCCTTGATCTAATTGTTGGTGCAAGAACGGTCGTTCTGAAGCCGTCCCACACTTTTATGGTCTTCTAGTAGAGATGGAAAGCATGCCATGGGAGTTTCGTGGGTGTTGATGCTTGGCTACCTCGATTGACGTTAATGAGCCGTGGAGGGGAGCTAGTGGGGTCAAGCATCTAACCATCTACTAGAGATAAGTGTAGCTGGACTTGTCAAAGTGGGGATTCAATAAATGTTGTCTTTCACATCCATAGGGCTTGTACTTGTTCTTTGTTTGAAAACACAGTGCATTTATTGAAAACATTGCAAAACCAACATTCAACATCATCATCAAAATTTCAAAACCCTTAGAGCAAATACCTTTGACAAAGCCCAAGAACTATTGCTTACCCTTGGGATTATGTCCTTAGAGGTTTCTAATTAATTGGGTTTACATCTTAATTTGCTCTTACAAAGGTCAACACCAGGCAACCTTTCTCCTAATTTCTTGGAACTTCCACATAGCACTTTGTGGGACGAAAAGAAGTTGTGACATTGGACATTCAATTTGAAACATAATCAAGTGGTTGTTTTAGGTAAAAAGAACTCATTAAGCAAAGATAACAAATTGGACCCCACACATGTGCTTGATATCTTCTGGTCATATTGGTCTTTTGATTGCTCTTAGAGAAAAGTGTGTTCTTCAATACCTTGGCCTAGTAAACAAAGTCTCTCTAAGTCTCTTAGGATCAAAATCAAACACCTCATCCACTCCAAACATTTATCATCTTCATCCATCCAAACAACTTTAGAGCTTTTGAAAACATCATTCTAGACTTAGGCACATCATCAAAATCAAAATCACCTTGTTTAGTTAGAGGGCATGGGAATGCATCCTTTCTCATACCTCTAGTTAAATTAGCAATCCTTTGAACAAGTTCATCCTAAGATCACATCCAACATCTTAGGGTTTACGAGTTCATCATCCAAATCAAACAATCAAAATCAAGCCCTAAGTCTAGCATTGATCCAAAGTCCCTAAACATTCATCATCCATATCATTTACACCATTCATCCTTCATCTTGTCATTGGTCTTAAGAACCCTAGAGGTCAATTTTGTAACAAGGTCAAAACACAAGGAGAACATGGAATACAAACTTGATCCATACATCTTGAGTAATCCAAATCAATTGAAACTTCAAAGCCTTACAATACCGATTGATTATCAAAACTCACACTTATACAATCCATACATGGGACCATTAACTTTGAAAAATGTCAATAGAACAACAAGTGTGAGTATGCCCAAATCAGAGTTTGGAACACCTTTTCCGATGGTAGATCTAAATCCAAACCTACGAGTCTATCAACCAAACAATCAAAGCATGAGCCTTCAAATGAACAACATCATCCCATCAAATCCCTAAAATCCAAATGAGAATTTACCAAACACAAGTATTCCAAACATGAGCAATGGTCAATTTCAACCCATCATCACAAATCAGAATATTGTCCAAAATCAAACACAACTACAAATCCCAAATCCACTTAAACAAAAGCCGAATCAATGGAGTCAAATTCAAAATCAAGATCAAATTTCACTAGAGCAACTTGCTTCACATGCCAAACTAATTGAACTATTGGGCAAAGAGATATATTCACTCCAAAATCAATACAATCTTCCATTGGTTAATCCATGTCATCAGAGCATTGAGTTGTGTCCACAACCACAACAATATCTCCAAGGTCAAGAAGTTAGATATCAAGGTCAACCACATCAAAAAATCCAACCCCCACGTGTGGAAGATCAATCACCACATCTCCAAAATCAATCACCACAAGGTCAACTTAAAGTACAAATCTCACAAAGAAACAAGCGACAATACACACCACTTGGGAGACCAATCGAATTAGTCTTGCAACAATTGGTACAAGAAAATCTCATCAAGCTCCCCATCTATGGGAACTATCAAGAACCTCTAGTTAAACCACCAGGATATAATGAGGAGCACCATTGTGATTACCACAAAACAAAGGGACACACAACATTAAGTTGTATTCGACTAAAAAATCTCATCCAAGACCTAATTGATCAAAAGATAATCGCTATTGGGGAAAATGATAGCATTGTCAATCTCTCCACAACAATGGTTGAAAACAATGATCAAGATCTATTCATCAATGAAGATGTTTTCGTCTCATCCAATGAGGCATCGACCAATGATTATGTCAAAAATGTCTCTACTTTACCTAATGGGTTAAAGGGAATATCTCAAGATTTTATTCTAAAGCATGATAAAAATTTCTCACCAAAGTCTAGCAATGGTCCTTCCCAAGACATATTGACATCCTTCGACCTCATGGCAAAATTTTTTGACTTCAATTACCTATATGCCATCAAAAACAAGTTTTTCTACCTAGGAAGTAGCTCGTGACATATACTAGCTTGCAATCTTTTTGGTATTGTTAGTTATCTTCTTCACTATCTCGAGTAACTCTTGGCATTGATCACTTCCATGCTTATCAGTGATAGCCAGTGAACACTCTCAATACAATCGTTAGCCCCATATTACCATTACCCTCATGGATGGGTCCCTACCCGTGCAACCGTTACAATAGTATTATAACAAGGGTAGCCCATAACAACCTTCACCTTCATGAAACATGTGAGTTTCATCTAGTTCCTAGCAGTAACCCAGACATCATTCATTGCCACGGTCCAATGACTGTCTATCACTACTCAAATATTCCAAAAGTTCACACCTGGGCTGGTCACACATAACATGAATCACAATCACAATCAACAAAAAAATGACCTATACATAGATACCTCTAGATATGTAGTCAATTTTCAAAAACATATAAAAGTTACAAGAAACAAACACAAGCTAGACTTTACCATACATACATACATACATACACACACACACACACACACACACACACACACACATATATATATATATATCAATTATAAAGTTTTTAAATCCCTTACATCATTCATTTACTATTCAGAAGAACATCATGTACTAAATACAAGTTATTAGATTTTTTTAACTTATTCATACCCATTTCAATCTCAAAATGAAGCCTACTAAAGAGAGAAGGCCAAACCAATTAGTAATAACCCCAACCCTTGGATTTGTGCCCCTAAACCCTCCCCTTTTGGACTTGAGGTCACAAGGACATCCTTCGCCCAAGGACTGACTCTGTATCAACTTCCAAACAGATCAAAGTCACAAGTAGTTCTATTGTAAAGAGTCTCAAGGGACACATACCCACAAGTCACAACATTTTAAGTCATTTATACAAAATATCAAATTAAAACATATAGTAGTCATTATTCCCAACTCAATGCAAGCATCACACAACCCCTTACAATCACCTATCAAGTATATCGTGCCATCTTTGGTACCTCGATGATAATACCATGTAGTTTATAACATAGGTTTCCATTTAGGTTTAGAGAGTGATAACATGTATACAATGTGAATTTAGTTATCTTGGATATCACATGTATATTGGTTCTTGATATGTTGAACTGCTATATTATACCAATAAGAAACCCCTTAAACATTCATTTATGAAAATAACCCAATAGAATAAATATCATAATTAGGATAAATTTTCTAACGACAATGATAGAAATACTCAACATCTACTCACCATGTGGTAATCCTCTGAAGCCTCAATATGGATCCAACATTATTCTACTATTATCTTTTATTATATGTTGAAGTTCATTACTTTTAAAAGTCTTAATTCACAAAATAGGAAAAGTTCATGCTGGCCACTTATAACTAATTTTGAAATTATTAATGAATAATAAGGTATAAGGCTATGTTATACTATATGATTGTAATTGTATTTATCTCTTAACCTCTACAAAACCATTGAAATACATGATAGTTTCAATCTATTCAATCATGCAACAATCTAGTGAATGCATGATTTTAGTTTTGTTAATGAAGTCATTATCACCTACTTTATTAAGCGATTGTATGCCGAATCTTCTATTAGGTATATTTTATTCTTGGATCCTAATATAAAGGGTTCTTTTCACTAGAGAATCAACCTAGACTTCCTTACAATCTTGTTTGAATTTGAGTTCAAATATAAAGTTATTCAAATAACTAACCCTTGACTATAGTAAGTTGTTAGTTAAAAAATTGTTTGTAAAATATCCTATAAGTTCATCTCCATGACAAGAGCTTAGGTTGATTACGTAGTGTGAAATTCTCTTTGTTTGCACAAGTCATACTTATCATTAGACCAAGAGATGGTGCCATAGTGGATACATAAACATGAAGTTACATTATAGTAATCATAATCACTAAATCCAAAACCTATG
This sequence comes from Sequoia sempervirens, assembly GCA_007258455.2. Taxonomy (NCBI): domain Eukaryota; kingdom Viridiplantae; phylum Streptophyta; class Pinopsida; order Cupressales; family Cupressaceae; genus Sequoia; species Sequoia sempervirens. Next base: position 18,716 of record VDFB02315607.1, on the reverse strand, counting down.
TTCTCGTGCAAATCCATGTAAGGTTGTATTTAGTTTAACTCCCAAGAATGAACAACACCACTTAAGCACAACATTATAGGATTGGGATTGCTTGCTACTCTAATTAAGCATACCTCTATGCACTGGAAGGTATCATTTATAACATGGCACCCTTCAATCACAACTCAACCACCAAGGATGTAGTAAAGATGAAGGCAAGGTCATCAAGTTTATACCAATGTGATGATCTTGATATGGTGTATAACATTACCATTTTTACCTGATAGTTTATCAATATTCATGGTTTTAAAGTTCAAAACTTGATTTAGAGTTCTTAAATGATGCATGATCATTCAATCACTTTCTTCCTTTTTATATTAATAATAGAGAACCTAAAATAAACATGAGCAATAACCTCGAATCCCAACCATGGTGTGCTATGTATATAATACTATATTAGTCTCCAATAAATCTTTAAATTAACATTGACACATTAATGTCTCATTATTTTATCATGACTATGCCTTTACTTAGAAGTCATCTTAATGACTCATATAACCTATGCCTAATTTCATACAAATAACTACTAACATTGCTAGAATTGAATCTATCCAATTGGGACTTATGGTTCTATGATTCTCATGCCACCACTGCCATACTATGTATCTAATGAGATTCTCTACCTAACTCTTTAGTTTCTCTTTCTTCGTGTGTTGTGTTAACTAGCATTCAAAGCATCCCTAAGAATTCATCTCTATTTTACATCTCGAACTTATAGGAACATTGACCTTTCATTCGGTTATATTGTGATAATAATAAATGTTTATTTTCATTTCAAGGAATCACAAAGTCTAGGAAACCCTTTCAAGGAATCACGAAGTCTAGGAACCACAAAGAATAAGAGTCTTTTTGTGCAAAATGCTTAGAATCCAAAGGTCAAGTAGCAATAATGGAACCCACGTATTTAAACTTCTAATTTCACATAGCCCATAACAACAGCATGGCTTTAGCATCTTACCTAGTGGCACCAAATCCTGGTGTTGTGAACCCACAATTTTGAGACATCTTCAATGAACGAATTTGTCCTAGAGATCCTTGCTCTTGATAGTTGCGCCTGAAATGGCCTTCATCAACATATAGTTTCCTACCTTTTCTCCCATGGAATCCGAAAGAGCAAGTATTGCTCTTTAAAAAGCTCTTAATAGAAACATTGGTTCCTCCATCACTGAAAAATGTTCTAATCAACTCTTTCCCTCTGCCTGTGTCATCAGAAATCCCTCTATCCTTTATACTTTATTGGAAATCTATACCTTGTTCGAAACTCTCATGGTAGGATAAGCAGGGCTGATGTGGGCAGCAGTTGTTTGGTTTTGCTTCACACCCGCCAATTACTTTTTCTTGGAAGTTTCTAAAGCCTTTTCAACAAATCGATTTGGTGCATATACTACAGTCATAGTATTCCATGTAAATGCATTTCCTTGAGGGACTTTGTTCCCCCCTCTACCAAATTCCCATGCCTCAATACCTCTGCACCATTTCTTTCTTGCGTCCCTTGCTTCTACTCTCCTCTCCACAGGCCTACACTTCCTATCAAAAATAACACATGTCCAAAATGAAGGGGTTGCGAAGGTTTTAAGACTTCCACGAACCTCTTTTCCCACACAACCTGCACAATTTCCACCATCCATGGACAAGGGTGTCATGCTTGTTAATGGCACAAACACTCGTTTCGATTAATCCATGCCATGCTATCTTAATTCAGGCCGCCTCCTTTAGGTATTGGGTCGTTGATTGATATGACTTTTGCCAAATTTCTTAAATGGTTGTCTCCCCAACCATCCCTGTACTTTCAATTCTTTATTATTTTATTTTAAATTACTTTTTCAATTGTATCGTCAAGCATGGAGGTCGCTGGACATAGGATGTGACAATAATACTTAATTTCTTTAAGGAAAAAATCTAAATTTATCTGAATTTATTTCATTTTATTATTTAAGATATTAATTATTTAATCCAATCACATGCAACCCCACCATGCACAAATACATTCTCTTTAATATATTAATATACATATAATTTTTTATCAGTATAATCCTTAAACCTCTTTTAAATGCAAGTGCTAGTTAATTCCTACAAAGCTTCAAACAATAAACACTGATTAATGTATGCTACGATGGTCAATTAGAATGCAGTTATTTTAAAAGATTTATGCAATGTTTGGTAGTTGGCTCAGCGAAGATGCACGTTTATTAATTCAAATATTCAATAATTTTTTTTAGCGTCCTCTGATTGATGCTCTGCAGATTGTCAGAGGCTCTGCAGGCATTTCTAAGCAATATACCACGTAAATTTTGAGACTGTTGCAGATTGTCAGAGGTGAACGTTAGGAGGGACAAAATTGGGCGCCTGTGTGAATTCCACGTAATGCTGCTCTAGAGGCGGAGGCGGTCGGGGGATTCGGCAGCTCGAATCTTGGCATAAATGTCGCTGCTATAGAACTTCCTTGTCCTTACTACAAGAATGCCGGAAACGAGAGACCCCACTAATGAGTCCACAGTCATTATGATAAAACTCAGGCGAAAACATTCGTGTCTGATACAGGTGAGTTTACTCTGAGAAGGTGCCGGTGCATGAGCCGCCTGTAACAGACTTCTGGAAATTGACGGAGATTGAAAATTATGCAGCTGTTTTCTGGCCTCTTTGTCGTATAGATGTCAAGCCACTGTTACAGAGAGAATATAGGATTCCATTCGACTGGAAGTTGCTCCAAAATCGTAAAGAGTAGCATAATGCTTGAGCCCAAAAAGCTCTGAGATAATGGCAAACAAGACATGCAATTGAGCTTCAAAAGACAGGCCTATAATGACCGAGGATATATACAGTGAATTGATTCATTGAACAAGCTTTAGAAACATTCAATATGAGTGCAGTTTGCTAGACTATAGAACCAAGCGTGAATCTCATTGCAATCTGATATGCCTTTTAAACATAAATTAATTATCAGTTGAAGAGAGAAAACAAAATTACGGGTATGACCGTTATGTATTCATTTCCAGCAACGAATTTCATTTCGTGCAATGGTTTACCTTATTTTTTTGCAAACTTTCAACTTAAAATATTCTTATCTTCTAAAGGTGCATATCCTTTAATGTATTTGCTATTAGTAAAAATGTTCCCCTCTTTATATTTCCCCTCTTTGAATTTTCTCTGTATTATTCTAGCCAATCTTAAGGGGGGATGTTAAGGATTAATATTGTCTAGAAAATGGTAGAATGTTTCTATAGTCTTCCATAAGTTAGAACATTCCTGGAGCTGTTGTAGAAAAGTACATTCTAAGAGCTATTGTAAATGAAAAATAGGCCCAAACTATAACAATATAACAGCAATAATGAACATAGAAAAGACAGGGTAAAACAGAGTTGAATCACTCGGGAATTTATATTTTATCTAGCATTCAGTACATCCAAAATGCTCTGATACCATGTTAGAATTAAAACATAGCTCTGATACCATGTAAGAAAAACAGGCCCAAACTATATCAATATAACAGCAATAATGAACATAGAAAAGATAGGGTAAAACAGAGTTGAATCACTCAGGAATTTATATTTTATCTAGCATTCAATACATCCAAAATGCTCTATCTAGCAGCTATCCCAATGTTGTGTCTAACAACATTCCAGATGCTGAAACTTCTAGTTTTCTAGATAATTCTAAAATCTGGAAACTTCTTTTTTTTACAACAACTCTTGGAATGTTCTTTTCTAGAACAGCTCCAGGAATGTTCTAACTTATGGAAGACTATAGAAACATTCTACCATTTTCTAGACAATCTTAATCCTTAACATTTGCAACATTTTGTTTCAACTTCCCTATTTTCACATATAGTAGGATGTGCTAGAGACACTGCTTACAATGATTTAAAATTCAAAACCCACCTCCCTGCTTTGACTTGCATAGCAACTTTGTTGTTCAAAATTTACCACTTCCCTGCATAGGTGCACGCCTACGTATTAGTGTTGCATTTTTTACTTTGAACAAACATTGTCACCTTGCATGGCATGTGAGAAGGATTTTTGAAATTACTATTGGATCCTAAGCAGTTTGTGGGTTGAAGAAATGCCTTTGATGTTGAATAGTTGATAGATTAACAAACTTACAACTATATTTTATTATGTTTATTATTATTTGACCATTCATATGTTCTTTTCAAGATGCACACAGAAGTAAAATATTTTTCTTAAATTTCAAGTGTGTCCAGTTCTACCATGTTGGGAAGCAAATAATCCTTGTACAGACTCCTTTAGTAAAATAGGCAGTTGAATCCTTTTGCTCAAGAATTCTACTCAGCTGTATATCCAATTCTTCCCTCTTACCTATGTCAATAGAAGAGAGAAAATGATGCCACTGAACACAAAGAGAGAAAATGTACCGATTTTATGTATTTTTTCTGTGTTTTTACTTTTTATTAAAGTATCAATCTGTATTGTTTTGGTTAAATCTCAAATAGATCTAGTAGTAATACCAACCAAATTAAATAGTATCCCTAACAATGATAAGAATACCCAACATTTTTGGAGATGCTTAATTTTGAAAATCTTCAAAACAAATATAGTCAACACACTCATCCAGTAGTACTTTCATTTTTATTCTAAATCTAGACATCTAAATTTTATTTTAGTACCAGAGGTTTATAGAAACCCTTATTCTACTTTACCAAAAAAATAAAATCCCTAAAAGAATGTCAATCTCAAGATTCCAGCGCACAATTAACCTTGAGAATTCAATATAGGAATAGCTTTTGGAAGTGGAGGAGTGATTGCTAGCATCGATGGTAAAAGGTAGCTTGATATCAGATGGAGCAACTGTTATAAATGAAGGAATTACAAAAACACATAAATTGATGCAACAAACAGAGATTAAAGACACAAGCAGATTTAATGTTGTCCCATACTCCTTTACTGATTATTTGTTTCCCATCCATAGAGTGAAAGAATGAGCAAGAAGATATGCCTTTGAAGCAGTTGAAATAGGCTCTAATAATGGCTAGGCAAGAGTAATAGAGTATGTCCTGCATCTTCCAGCTGCAATATATTGTACGAATGCCCAGTGTCTCCGAGGGAGAGTTGTGCAAATGGAAGGCCTTCTCTTGTTTGTTGGGAAGTTAGCTGGAACTAGCCTGAGTCAACTATTCGCACTGCACATTTTGATCCCTTGGTGAAAGCAGCAGCCTGAGGTAAATTCATTGCTGCTGTTATGTGTACATTTCGGGGCTGGTTGAATCAAGAAATGTACACAAAACAGCAGCAACGAATTTACTTCAGGCTGCTGCTTTCGCCAAGGGATTAAAATGTTCAATGAGAATAGTTGACTCGGGCTGGTTCCACCGAACTTCCCAGCAAACAAGAAAAGGGCTTCCCTTTGCACAGCTCTCCCGGGAGACATAGTGAGCATTCGTACAATATACTGCAGTTGGAAGACGCAGGACTTACTCTCTTACTCTTGCATCGCCATTCTCAGAGCCTATTTCAACCGTTTCAAAGGCATATCTTCTTGCTCATTCTATGACTCTATGAATGGGAAACAAATAATCAGTGTAGGAGTATGGGACAACATTGAATCTGCATATTTTAATCCCTTTGTGAAAGAAGCAGCCTGAGGTAAATTCATTCCTGTTGTTTTGTGTACATTTCTTTGATTCAACCACTCTCTGCACTGCAAAAATTGCAGCCTCATGTGGGAGAAATTACTAAGTATTCTAACCGTAAACGGAGAAGACAAGGGTTTATGTGAGAAGCCCTCATCTACTCTGATGAAGAGTCTTAGCTAGAAGAATTTAAGGGCAAAATGAAAGTTCTTGATTTGTGTTTGAAGTGGAACTAGCCAAGGAAAACTTGTCACATGCTAGGACAACTCCTATGATAAAAAATATTCCGAATAGATTCTAGGTATGTCAACTATTCATTTTACGGCTTAGACCAAGTTATTTCAATTTAATCAACTTCGAAAAGTTCTTCATAGACAAATTTTATATTCAGTAAGATCTACTTTGCCAAATAAGCTAACACGATTTTAATCAAATGGTTTTATAATTCCTGTTGTTTTGTGTACATTTCTTTGATTCAACCACTCTCTGCACTGCAAAAATTGCAGCCTCATGTGGGAGAAATTACTAAGTATTCTAACAGTAAACGGAGAAGACAAGGGTTTATGTGAGAAGCCCTCATCTACTCTGATGAAGAGTCTTAGCTAGAAGAATTTAAGGGCAAAATGAAAGTTCTTGATTTGTGTTTGAAGTGGAACTAGCCAAGGAAAACTTGTCACATGCTAGGACAACTCCTATGATAAAAAATATTCCGAATAGATTCTAGGTATGTCAACTATTCATTTTACGGCTTAGACCAAGTTATTTCAATTTAATCAACTTCGAAAAGTTCTTCATAGACAAATTTTATATTCAGTAAGATCTACTTTGCCAAATAAGCTAACACGATTTTACTCTATATGGTCAGTCAAGACAGTCCTCTCCAAATTTTAGATAATCAGTGCAAAGGATGTAACGAAAACAGCTCAGATGCAGAAGAACCAATCTCGGCATATGACTTTGTTTACCTTCCCATAGATTTTAAGTATAGTAATCAACTTCTCTCAATGTACTTCTATCATTAATTTTATTAGGTTTCAATGTATGTTGAAGTATTTTTCTTCTTGTGTGGAGAAAAAGGCTAACCTTAGGTACGCCTTCGTTAATTTTACATTAGCTAAAGCTACTTCAAGATACTTCAACAATTTCAATGGTCAGTTCTATGTCAGCGTCTAAATTAGACATGATTCTACAGTTGCGGAGAAGCGGTTGTAATTTGTGAGGCCCTTGAACGAATCCGCCCAGTCCGACAAAGGGATCGATCTTATTTATTTGAAAAGACATTTGTTTTTAAAGACCGTAGCCAACGAACATAAGGGAGATCGCTATTTCTTTCATAGTAGTTGCAGTATTTTTCTAGAATGTTTGAAAGATTAAGAGACCAGTAAGAGTAGTAGCTCACCATTTGATTAATGGAGTTCGTAAAAGATTTAGAATTAACGACAGCAGTACATTGAGAAAAATTCATTATCGTACTTAAAATCTATGGGCAGTTAAACAAAGTCAAACGCTGAGATTAGTTCATCTGCAATCGTTGTTGCTTTCGTTTCATCTCTTGCAGTGACTGTTTAAAATTTGGAGAAGTCTGTGTTGATTAAAAAATATATATAACAGAATCATGTTAGCTTATATATATATGGCAGAGTACATCTTAAAAATTTAATTTATGAACTTAAAATTTGTCTGTGAGAAAAGTTTTCAAATTGATTAAATTGAAATAACTTGGCCTTAAAAAAAGTAAAATGAATAGTTGACATACCTGTATCCATTTGGAATATTTCTGATTAACTTTCATTTTCTGGCTGACGACTCTTCATCAGAATAGATGAGGGCTTCTCACATAAACCCTTGTCTTCTCCGTTTATAACATTTGCTTCATTTGATATCCAGCCACTTTTACCACGACATAGATTAAAAAGAGCTATGCATTCAAACTCAGAAACACATCTAAGATATTTCCATATGTGGCCTAGCTATAGCTCTCTACAGAGTTTGCCAAGCAATTCTCAGGGTTACTTGTGCGCTAGAATCTGGAGATTGACATCCCTTTAGGGCAACCTCTGGTACTAAAATAAAATTTAGTTGTGTAGATCTAGAATGAAAATAAGAGTACTGCTAGATGAATGTGATGGCTAGATGAATGCCGAGCTATATTTTGTTTGAAGATTTTTCAAATCAGACATCCCCAAAAATATTAGGTATTCTATCATCCTTACTGATACTATGTAATCTGGTATTGCTGCTAGATCTATTTGAGACTCGACGAAAGCAGTAAAGAAAAAAAAATTATTGTCAATTAGAAAAATATGTAAGAAAAACTTAGGATCTGGGAGAAATTAAATAGATTAATTAAAAGAAAGCATGAAAATAAAACATAAGAGTAATACATTTTCTCTCTCTGTTGAGTGGCATCCTTTTCTTTGTGTCCTTGACATGGGTGAGAGGGAAGAATTGGGTAAGAGGGAAGAATTGCGTATACAGCTGAATAGAATTCTTGGGCAAATGGATTCAATTGCCTATTTGATCACAGATGAAATCTAATCCGGCCAGCCTCCATGATAACTTTAAAGTCTCAGCTGATAAAAACTCTAATTTCGGCTTCTCCTTGACTTTCAATTATTAGTTATAGAATTCTCAAGAGCCAAATTTAAAGGCTAGGATACATTGATGATGGATGGTCAAGATTGATTGAGAATTAGGGTTAAGCTTAAACATGTAGTCTTTTAACAAGTGTCACATGAGGGATAAGATGGATAGGATTAAGAGGTGTGATGTAAAATGAATGGATGAGATGAAAAGTTAATTTGACTTTTGGAAATATGTGAATGGATAAGATAAAGAGATCTGAAAGGGACACTTGTACATGACGGAAATATTAGATTGTGATCCACGTGAACAAGTTTAAGGGCTAAGATTAAATAGACAAGGATAAAGGTGAATGTGAAATTAATTAATTAAATAATAAATATTTATTTGGTTAATATGACAAGGGTAAATTAATCAAATAAATATTAAATAATTATTTAATTAAAAGTCAAGATAAAATTAGGGAGAAAGATAAAATTAGTTAAATAAATAATAAATATAAATTTAATTAATGGTTTAGGATAGGATATAATAAGATGTGGTTGGATATAATAGCAATTTAACATTATGCATCAATTGTTTTGTTTTCTAAGGGTTTAAATATTGAGTTGTTGAGTTGAGTGGTTTTATAATAGTGTTATTTATATCTTTAAAAGATAGATTTGTAGAACGGATATTTTAAAAATTAAAGTAAAATTTAAATTAAAAACAATATTTTCACCTTTAATTATGAGGTTAGCTAGGTTGGTCCTCAATTTTATAGAAAAATTGTAAGTGTAATCCTCAAATTATAGGGTGGTACGAGATAAATTTTGATGGGATCTTAGAGGAAATCCAATAATATTTGGAATAGAATGTGTGATGAAATATCATGGACATTCGATTGGAGCCACTTGAAACAAGAGCTGCACAACATTGAAGTTCCTAAAATGTACAAGAATAGTCTTGTTTTTATGATTTGTTGTGTCTGCTATGTTTTAGCAATAGTGTTGATATTTTAATAACTTAATATTAATCTTGAAATTTTTAAGATGGTGAATTTGTTACAAACAAGAAACATGTATTGTCCTTTCAAAATTAACAATATGTGTATTCAGGTAAAATACAATAAACAACTTGCCCTGCTTATTATGAAATACAACGAATAACCATGCTTATTATGAAATACAACGAATAACCCAAAGAACCTATGGCAACCAAGTAAACTAATTGTAAAGTTAACAATTTACAATAGGCATAATATTTTAGATGCGTGTATGATATACTAAATTAGGAAAGAAAAGAGAGTGTGGTCCTCACATACAACATGATTCTGACCCCTTTTTAGAAGAGGGTTATTAGGCATATCTCAAAAAATTAGAAGAGGGTTATTAGGCATATCTCAAAAAAATTAAGGGAGTGTTTGTCAATAACATCTTGAAGATTCTTGGAGATTCACTGGTGGAGATAGTGGTAGGTGCAAGAAAATAGATCATGAAAGTTGAATATCTCTTTTTGAGTAAATTTATCATTTGGCAGGAATTAACATTCATGGAGATTTCACTTGTTACTTGGAAAGTTCAAATTCTATACATTTTGATTAAAACTTCATGAAAAGCTACTAGAATTCTATCTTAAAATTGTTGCATCCACGGCTCCCGCTAGAATAGCAACCATAGTACTATACAATGAATAATCACCCACATGTATCTTAATGTTGTGGCACTTACCTAAGCAATTGATTGTGTCACCATTTGATATCATAAATTGAAATTTTGGGGTTAGATAAATAAATCAAGATAGATGCGCTACCGGTTTGCTATCTATGAACCTATGGTTAGTACTAGAGTCAATCAACATTGTAACCTATTTCTTTTTTTAGGAATGGATTTTTGGATAAAGCATGATAGGGATGGGTGGTTGTTTGATTGATACTTTCCCTTGTTCATCATTAGTTTCTAAAAATTTCTTGTTCTCATTCGATGTGTTCTCAATATACAATAGATTCTTTCTATTCTAATCTACTTTTGCATATAAAATACAATCTTTTGTCATTTTTATCTTCTATTTGGTGAATTTTCAATCTAGTTGTAGACAAGTCAAATTGACATAATGCATTCAACTAGGTTTTATTCATCCATTCGGAAAATAAATCAAGTTTATTTATCAATCTCCTAAGGTCATCAGCTTAAATCAAATAAATCAAACTTATCATCAACCTTTTTAATCAAATAAATCAAACATCCATCATAATGCATATTCCATCCCTCTTGATTTAAATATATCAAATATCTAAGTCAAACAGGTCAAACTCATCCTAATCATCATCCTAGCTAATTAATCCTAATCTAATGCTAATCTCACCCACTTGCATTCTCTAGATATCTCCACTTGCACAAATAAATCAATTTATTGATTTATTAAATCCAAGATTTTCCATCAACATGGCATTTATGGGGAATATTCCCTCAACTTTGAATTCAAAGGCAAGTTGATTTGTCTCTCCAACATTGCATTTATTGCTCATTTTCTTGTCCCCAACTTAGCATTTACTCTCAAATTTGAATTCAAATTTTCCCTCTCATGGGCACTCTTCCCAAATCTTGCACATACATCAACCAATCACCACTTGACAAGTGTCCTTTCGTTTGTCCAATCTTAGTCCCACATTGGTCTCTCTTCAACACTTAGCATTTTGAAAATCCTTAAATAGAAGCTTCAACTTTGATCAAATCCTCCAGAACTTTTAAGCAAGGTTACTCTCTTAATTTGAGAACTCATCTTGTCCATTTATCATCTCCATATCCATAGCAATTTCATCACTAGTTTATCAATCAAGGATTGGGAAAGGGTCACTAGCACATTTGACACCAATCCACTATGAGATACTAGTTTGATCATTAGAATGGTGCCTTTCTATGTTTTGCTTGTTTCTTTGGCATCATTCTTGTGATTAGATGAATCTTATGGGGGATCTTTTATTTGCTTTGGTTTACCAGCAAGAAATACTAAGGGGTTTTTGTTTTTGATCCAATGCAAATTTAGGGTCCTACAAAATGGCGCTAGAAGGAGGGCTTATCTAATTTTAAACATATATAGTTTAAATATGACTATTGATGTATATTTTAAGTCTACTTTAATCCTCTTTTAATTTTCTTTCTAAGCATACTTTGTTCATGTACTTCAAATCTGCGCTTTCATTGTTCAAATATACTAGCATAGATCCCTCCATATTTGGTGTGTATTGCTCAAATTTTATGATCTGTATTATCCACATTTACAAGTTTCATGAACTAGGGAGCTTGCAATGTCACGTAATTCCTAACCACATCACATTGATTTGGACTATATAATCCCACTTAATGCTGTGAGCATAGCAGTCACTTTTCTCTAGTTGCTGAATATATTCTTTGTTTTGTTTCCTTCAGTAGCTTAGAAATAACTTTTGACAGTGAATTCGTGATTGGCTGTGAAGGTATGTATTTGATCAAGAGTTTTGTACATAGCATCTGGAGGCCTTGAATCTTGACTTACATCATATAGTAGAGCCAAATCAACACAGTCACTTTGCCGCCAACAAAGATTTGAACACGCTGAACATGTTGAAGCGCCACACACTATCTTTGTATATTTTGGGATTCTGCTTAAACCAGCCACGCCAATCCCACTACTCCACGGGTTGAAGAAGCCTAACAGAAGTTCCAAAGTTTGTTAAGTAGATGGCTATCAACACTCAATACTCTTGAGTGTTTGTATAGAGCATTGTGATACACACAATATGCAAAAAGGGGTTTCTTTATTGAGATTTGTGTTGTGCTCTCAATGAAGAAGTAGTGTATTCTTCATGATATATGATGCTAACCAAACCGTGCCCATAATACTAGGTGATGGATAGGAAAGGATAAAGGGAACGTCCAGTGACCACCACTATGACAGGAAGAGAGCAAGGAAACATCAGAAGTGTAAAGTTAGGTTGTGGAATTCCCTTTTACACTTACCAGTTGCATTGAAATTTTCTAAATCCTTTTCTTGCATGCGTATTCTAAATTCTTCTATCCTTCATGCGTTGGATGTTATTTATCTATTCCAAAGCTCCCATTTTGGTGTGAGCATGCTGGAAAATGTTGAGGAATTCCGCTCCACACCTGCTAATTGCATGATAGTTTTTTTTTGTTTGTTTTTTTCATTGACCCGTGCAGGAAGGTGAGGGGGCAGACCCTTAAAGTTTCCAAGCAAGAAAAGAAGAAGAATCCTAGAGGCCATGCTCACAAATGCTTGCAGTCATATTCCATCGAGGCTAGGCATAGGCAGAATGATGCCAACTTGAGGAAATCTTGAGGGGAAGATTCTCGGCTATATAGATGGTTATCAGCGCTTGCGGACTTCTTACCGAGAAGACTAAACTTAGCGTACACTAATAACATTGCATTTGATAGTAGAAGGAAACTCTGCATTAGGAAAGACGTTTTCAGTTCATTTGGTGAAGGGTGACATCAGAATCAAGCGTCAAAACCAAGCAAAGACGAACATTAAATTTGAATATTGCTAAAGCATTTTTTATGCTTGGAGATTCCAATTTACGCTTTCATTTTCTATTTGAAATCAACTCACATCTCTTTTGGGGCTCTTAAAAAGAACACTTCAATTTTTCGTTGCAAAGGGTTAAAATTGAACCTTGGACACCTACTAGATTTCGTTTTGAGGTTAAGAATTGAACAATCAAAACTCACACTTCATTTTGGTGCTTAAAACTAACTCACAATTGCTTTGAAGGCTACAAAATGAACAAGTTCTTGAATTGTGTGATTTTGTCTTGGGTGCATTTTGAGTGCGTATCCTCTCCCCTTGCGGTTCGTGCGATCTAGGGTGCAAGAGAAACACTCAAAAATGCATTTTATTGCTTTGAAACACTTCGATTTGGGTTTAAAATTGAATATCTTGTGCGAGTGTGAGTAGGGGCATTTTTGTGTATATTCTCTTTCTTTGTGCCATCAAAGATTGATCGAGTTACGGATTGTGGTTTTGCTTGCTTTTGTTTATCTTAGAGGACCTGTCTTGGGGAAAAAGTACTCACCCAAGGGAACGACTCAACTGGTAACACTCTAAAGCCAAGAGTATTTCCAGCTGGGATATAAATGTGGGTATTGGTTAAACGCCATTAACATGCGGTTGGCTCCGACAAGATGGATCCGAAAGGGGACTCTTGCCGAATGTGTCAATCTCAACGAACTGAAAGTCCTTAATAGAACCCATGCACTAGAATTTTCCAAAATCCTTGATCTATTTGTTGGTGCAAGAACAGTCATTCTGAAGCCGTCCCACACTTTTACGGTCTTCTAGTAGAGATGGAAAGCATGCCATGGGAGTTTCGTGGGTGTTGATGCTTGGCTACCCCGATTGACGTTAATGAGCCGTGGAGGGGAGCTAGTGGGGTCAAGCATCTAACCATCTGCTAGAGATAAGTGTAGCTGGACTTGTCCAAGTGGGGATTCAATAAATGTTGTCTTTCACATCCATAGGGCTTGTACTTGTTCTTTGTTTGAAAACACAGTGCATTTATTGAAAACATTGCAAAACCAACATTCAACATCATCATCAAAATTTCAAAACCCTTAGAGAAAATACCTTTGACAAAGCCCAAGAACTATTGCTTACCCTTGGGATTATGTCCTTAGAGGTTTCTAATTAATTGGGTTTACATCTTAATTTGCTCTTACAAAGGTCAACACCAGGCAACCTTTCTCCTAATTTCTTGGAACTTCCACATAGCACTTTGTGGGACGAAAAGAAGTTGTGACATTGGACATTCAATTTGAAACATAATCAAGTGGTTGTTTTAGGTAAAAATAACTCATTAAGCAAAGATAACAAATTGGAACCCACACATGTGCTTGATATCTTTTGGTCATATTGGTCTTTTGATTGCTCTTAGAGAAAAGTGTGTTCTTCAATACCTTGGCCTAGTAAACAAAGTCTCTCTAAGTCTCTTAGGATCAAAATCAAACACCTCATCCACTCCAAACATTTATCATCTTCATCCATCCAAACAACTTTAGAGCTTTTGAAAACATCATTCTAGACTTAGGCACATCATCAAAATCAAAATCACCTTGTTTAGTTAGAGGGCATGGGAATGCATCCTTTCTCATACCTCTAGTTAAATTAGCAATCCTTTGAACAAGTTCATCCTAAGATCACATCCAACATCTTAGGGTTTACGAGTTCATCATCCAAATCAAACAATCAAAATCAAGCCCTAAGTCTAGCATTGATCCAAAGTCGCTAAACATTCATCATCCATATCATTTACACCATTCATCCTTCATCTTGTCATTGGTCTTAAGAACCCTAGAGGTCAATTTTGTAACAAGGTCAAAACACAAGGAGAACATGGAATACAAACTTGATCCATACATCTTGAGTAATCCAAATCAATTGAAACTTCAAAGCCTTACAATACTGATTGATTATCAAAACTCACACTTATACAATCCATACATGGGACCATTAACTTTGAAAAATGTCAATAGAACAACAAGTGTGAGTATGCCCAAATCAGAGTTTGGAACACCTTTTCCGATGGTAGATCTAAATCCAAACCTACGAGTCTATCAACTGAACAATCAAAGCATGAGCCTTCAAATGAACAACATCATCCCATCAAATCCCTAAAATCCAAATGATAATTTACCAAACACAAGTATTCCAAACATGAGCAATGGTCAATTTCAACCCATCATCACAAATCAGAATATTGTCCAAAATCAAACACAACTACAAATCCCAAATCCACTTAAACAAAAGCCGAATCAATGGAGTCAAATTCAAAATCAAGATCAAATTTCACTAGAGCAACTTGCTTCACATGCCAAACTAATTGAACTATTGGGCAAAGAGATATATTCACTCCAAAATCAACACAATCTTCCATTGGTTAATCCATGTCATCAGAGCATTGAGTTGTGTCCACAACCACAACAATATCTCCAAGGTCAAGAAGTTAGATATCAAGGTCAACCATGTCAAAAAATCCAACCCCCACATGTGGAAGATCAATCACCACATCTCCAAAATCAATCACCACAAGGTCAACTTAAAGTACAAATCTCACAAAGAAACAAGCGACAATACACACCACTTGGGAGACCAATCGAATTAGTCTTGCAACAATTGGTGCAAGAAAATCTCATCAAGCTCCCCATATATGGGAACTATCAAGAACCTCTAGTTAAACCACCAGGATATAATGAGGAGCACCATTGTGATTACCACAAAACAAAGGGACACACAACATTAAGTTGTATTCGACTAAAAAATCTCATCCAAGACCTAATTGATCAAAAGATAATCGCTATTGGGGAAAATGATAGCATTGTCAATCTCTCCACAACAATGGTTGAAAACAATGATCAAGATCTATTCATCAATGAAGATGTTTTCATCTCATCCAATGAGGCATCGACCAATGATTATGTCAAAAATGTCTCTACTTTACCTAATGGGTTAAAGGGAATATCTCAAGATTTTATTCTAAAGCATGATAAAAATTTCTCACCAAAGTCTAGCAATGGTCCTTCCCAAGACATATTGACATCCTTCGACCTCATGGCAAAATTTTTTGACTTCAATTACCTATATGCCATCAAAAACAAGTTTTTCTACCTAGGAAGTAGCTCGTGACATATACTAGCTTGCAATCTTTTTGGTATTGTTAGTTATCTTCTTCACTATCTCGAGTAACTCTTGGCATTGATCACTTCCATGCTTATCAGTGATAGAGAGTGAACACTCTCAATACAATCGTTAGCCCCATATTACCATTACCCTCATGGATGGGTCCCTACCTGTGCAACCGTTACAATAGTATTATAACAAGGGTAGCCCATAACAACCTTCACCTTCATGAAACATGTGAGTTTCATCTAGTTCCTAGCAGTAACCCAGACATTATTCATTGCCACGGTCCAATGACTGTCTATCACTAATCAAATATTCCAAAAGTTCACACCTGGGCTGGTCACACATAACATGAATCACAATCACAATCAACAAAAAAATGACCTATACATAGATACCTCTAGATATGTAGTCAATTTTCAAAAACATATAAAAGTTACAAGAAACAAACACAAGCTAGACTTTACCCAACATACATACATACATACATACATACACACACACACACACACACACACACACACACACACACACACACACACACACACACATATATATATCAATTATAAAGTTTTTAAATCCCTTACATCATTCATTTACTATTCAGAAGAACATCATGTACTAAATACAAGTTATTAGATTTTTTTAACTTATTCATACCCATTTCAATCTCAAATTGAAGCCTACTAAAGAGAGAAGGCCAAACCAATTAGTAATAACCCCAACCCTTGGATTTGTGCCCCTAAACCCTCCCCTTTTGGACTTGAGGTCACAAGGACATCCTTCACCCAAGGACTGACTCTGTATCAACTTCCAAATAGATCAAAGTCACAAGTAGTTCTATTGTAAAGAGTCTCAAGGGACACATACCCACAAGTCACAACATTTTAAGTCATTTATACAAAATATCAAATTAAAACATATAGTAGTCATTATTCCCAACTCAATGCAAGCATCACACAACCCCTTACAATCACCTATCAAGTATATCGTGCCATCTTTGGTACCTCGATGATAATACCATGTAGTTTATAACATAGGTTTCCATTTAGGTTTAGAGAGTGATAACATGTATACAATGTGAATTTAGTTATCTTGGATATCACATGTATATTGGTTCTTGATATGTTGAACTGCTATATTATACCAATAAGAAACCCCTTAAACATTCATTTATGAAAATAACCCAATAGAATAAATATCATAATTAGGATAAATTTTCTAACGACAATGATAGAAATACTCAACATCTACTCACCATGTGGTAATCCTCTGAAGCCTCAATATGGATCCAACATTATTCTACTATTATCTTTTATTATATGTTGAAGTTCATTACTTTTAAAAGTCTTAATTCACAAAATAGGAAAAGTTCATGCTGGCCACTTATAACTAATTTTGAAATTATTAATGAATAATAAGGTATAAGGCTATGTTATACTATATGATTGTAATTGTATTTATCTCTTAACCTCTACAAAACCATTGAAATACATGATAGTTTCAATCTATTCAATCATGCAACAATCTAGTGAATGCATGATTTTAGTTTTGTTAATGAAGTCATTATCACCTACTTTATTAAGCGATTGTATGCCGAATCTTCTATTAGGTATATTTTATTCTTGGATCCTAATATAAAGGGTTCTTTTCACTAGAGAATCAACCTAGACTTCCTTACAATGACTTGAAATAGTTGAATTTGAAAGTTCAAAAATAAAGTGTAGTCAAATAACTAACCCTTGACTATATGTAAGTTTTTAGTTAAAATTTAAATTAAAAACAATAGTTCACCATGTAGCTAGGTTGGTATTTAGTTTATACTCCCATAGAAATGAATCAACACCCACTTAAGCACAACATTAAGCCTTGTACAAGAATAGCTTGTTTTTATGACTGGTGGTATGTTTTATAATATGGATATTTTAATAACAACTTAATCTTGAAATTTTTAAGATGGGAAGGTCATCAAGAAACATGTATGTCTTTCAAAATTAGCAATATGTGTATTCAGGTAAAATACAATAAACAACTTGCTCTGCTTATTATGAAATACAACGAATAACCATGCTTATTATGAAATACAACGAATAACCCAAAGAACCTATGGCAACCAAGTAAACTAATTGTAAAGTTAACAATTTACAATAGGCATAATATCTTAGATACGTGTATGATATACTAAATTAGGAAAGAAAAGAGAGTGTGGTCCTCACATACAACATGATTCTGACCCCTTTTTAGAAGAGGGTTATTAGGCATATCTCAAAAAATTAGAAGAGGGTTATTAGGCATATCTCAAAAAAATTAACGGAGTGTTTGTCAATAACATCTTGAAGATTCTTGGAGATTCACTGGTGGAGATAGTGGTAGGTGCAAGAAAATAGATCATGAAAGTTGAATATCTCTTTTTGAGTAAATTTATCATTTGGCAGGAATTAACATTCATGGAGATTTCACTTGTTACTTGGAAAGTTCAAATTCTATACATTTTGATTAAAACTTCATGAAAAGCTACTAGAATTCTATCTTAAAATTGTTGCATCCACGGCTCCGGCTAGAATAGCAACCATAGTACTATACAATGAATAATCACCCACATGTATCTTAATGTTGTGGCACTTACCTAAGCAATTGATTGTGTCACCATTTGATATCATAAATTGAAATTTTGGGGATAGATAAATAAATCAAGATAGATTCGCTACCGGTTTGCTATCTATGAACCTATGGTTAGTACTAGAGTCAATCAACATTGTAACCTATTTCTTTTTTTAGGAATGGATTTTTGGATAAAGCATGATAGGGATGGGTGGTTGTTTGATTGATACTTTCCCTTGTTCATCATTAG